>SMJT01000026.1:1407311-1540858 GCA_004349715.1 Crucihimalaya himalaica | reverse complement strand
TCATAAACATCTTCACCAATGCTCTCTTTCAACAACCCAAAACTACTCAGATTGCAGTTATGGTGCATACTCCTCTTCTGTAATGGAGATTTCCCTTCAGGATAAAGTCTTGGAGGATAATTCCTCTTTGGCTTATCACTTGCCATCTTGTTCCTGCACTTTGCAACATGAAACACATATATATCACCAATCAAAACTCTGTCAGATTACTCTATTCTTCCCATATTTACTCTTTCAAATAACTCAGTCATGTATCAACTAAATCTAACATTATACTCAACCATCATAACGCGCCAATTTTAACTTAAATTTCTTTAATTTTTTCAAACTTCTATCTACTCTTTCTGCTCAGGATATCCTAGATTTAGTATGAGTTAGGGTTTATATTTGTTAAAATAAAATCGTTTATGCGCATAAACCGAATAGATTTAGGGTTTATATTTGTTAAAAATCAAAAATTGAAGAGAAATGAAGTCTTCCGAATAACATTACCTCCTCACACCGCCTGTTGACTCCCGGTCCGACATGGTTTCTTCCCCTGAATCGTTGCCCGAATCCATCCGACTTCACCTTACAAACAATAGATATAGTTATTGTCACTGTCAAACAACACTTACTTCTAACTACAAAGGAAATCTAAGAACAGACCAGAATCGGAAGACTCGCCGAGAGGAAACACCGAAAGACGCCGAGAGGGAACACCGAAAGACGCCGACAGGGAAGACCAAAAGATGCCGAGAGAGAAGACAACGAAAGACGCCGAAAGACACCGAGAGAGAAGACAACGAAAGACGTCGAGAGAGAAGACAACGAAAGACGCCGAAAGACGCCGACAGAGAACACCGATAGGCGCCGATAAGGAACACCGAATAGACGCCGAGAGAGAACACCCGAAGACGCCGAGAGAGAAGACGGAAAGACGCGCCGAGAGAGAAAACGATGAAAGACAAATTAGGTTTAGGAAATATATTTACTTAACAGACCTTCTTTGTTTTTCTTTTTTTCTTTTTTCTTTTTTTTTAAAATCAAAATGGCAATCTTGTAATATATGAAATTCTAGAAAGGTTATATGTCATTTTCCAACTTGAAAGAGCTATTCTAGTAAACCTCATCTTAGAAGAGCTATTATAGTAATTAACATACTTTTAAGAGCTTTTGAGTGCATTTCTCTTAAAAAAATTGAAATCATACAATTATCATAATTTCTCAAATAAACAAAACACTTTTCAAGTTTCAACTTTATTTTATTGGTAAAACATATTTAATTTTAAATTTTTTAAAAGTTATTTTATTTTTATTACGAAGTTGTCGTAAAAAAAATTTCATATATAATTTTATGATTATTAGGTTCTCCTCTAATTCCAGTTGGTTATTCTTCCACTTTTCTAAAAATAGTTATCATCTAAAATACAATAAGCAAAAAAATTTTAAATAACAACAAAGATTATTTAACACTAGATCAGCTAAACAAAAAATGTTAATTTTAATTCTAAAATAATTACTTATACTTTTATTTTTCAAAAATACTACGAAAATTAATTTTTTTTTCCAAAACTATCACTAAATTAAAACTAAAATTTAAACCCTCAAAACTAAACTCTAAATATATATTAAAGATTACATTTTCTCTCTCTATTGGGAATAATATTATCTGTTTAAAAAAAAAAAAACCGGGTGCGATCGTTTCAGTTTGGTATCAGAGCCATGTTTTTTTTTTAAAAACAGATAATATTATTCCCCATAAAAATAATATTAATGTCAAGCATCAAACTAAACAAGCATCTTAAACCCGCAATTAACCAATCAATTAAACCGATACTTAAACCACAAATCACTTCTAACAATTCTAAACCAACAGAAAGCAACACAACACATAACAACTCGAGACTTAGATCATCCTCCTCTCCTCGCCATGATTCTACGATCACAATTTATCTTTACCTGCATCATACACACAAGGAGATGCGTAAGTATTACCAAAAATACTTAGTGAGGCGGTCCTTCCTTCTACGAGCTATACACACAAGCAATTAAGATCACAATCAACGAATAAACATCAAACCACAACGAGACCAATGAGCACTAAGACACTAAAATAATCACCACATGAATTCGTTTATGGGCCCAACACAATTCCAACCTAAACATCACAACAAGACCAACAAACAATCCCAATCGCTTAGATAAGCTCATGGTCACCCACTCACCTCGATTCACAGGAGATTTTGGAACAAGAAAAATACTAAACCCTCAGCAAAGACTTCACACACACAACCCCACAACAGCTGACTCACCCCACAGCCAACCACAACAACAAAAACCACAAGTTAATAAAACTGGGCAAAAACTGACAGAAATCCTGAACGCTCGACGTGAAAGATGGAGTCACAACTCACAATCTAACCGTCCACTTTCAAATCCTACTTTTTTAAGTATGCCTCTAGATGTTCTGATGTTTCTCACAAAATTTTGTGATGATCCAACCACAGACGAATCAGCGATCACACTTTGAATCACCACTGGTCCAGACTGCGTCAGAAACAGAACACCTCCACGAAAACAAGCATAACGCTTATACCAGTGACTCAAATCCAATTCCGTAAAAAGCCACATCTAGTTCTAAAGCTTAACTACAACTCCACCAAAAATCATTACCTTTGGAGATGATTTGCTAGGTCGAAAGTCCTTTTCCCCCTGACTCTGTCTGCTGTCTCTGGATTTCTCCTTCAAGGTTTTGTCCTTTCTCCTTACACAAGGTATAAACTCCTCTCTCTCTCTTCCTCACTCAGCAGCACGAAAAGGACACAAGGAGAAGAGAAAATCGAGTTTATATAGAGGTGATTAGGGTTTTTTTTTTTACCGGTTTAATCCCATTAACCCAGAGATTTTTAAACTGAACTGGTGATTTTTGGTGAAAACCGAGAATCGGACGATCCAGTCTCCCGTTCCCGAAACATACACAATTAACCGTTTTCCCAAGACACGGGCGTTACAATTCTCGCCCACTAACATAGATTCATCCTCGAATCATACCACACAATCTATTCACGGGGACCTCACCTCACAATCGTCACAACGATTTGATCAACTTATGGCCAACACGGCCACACCAACCAATCACGAGATTGAACACTATCAACCTCCGAGGTCTGCATCCGATCCTTATGCTTAATACTAACGTCATAGACTCATTGCTCCCAACTCGTACACACGCCACTCCACTCTCAGGAACACAATCCCTCGAGCTATCGGCAAAACACGCCACTCCACTCTCAGGAACACAATCCCTCGAGCTATCAGGAAATCAATCCCCCACGAGTTGTTCAGAACCACCGTCCATAGAGCAATCAAGTCTATACGTCTATAAGCATCTCCGATCGAAACTACCTCACGTGGTCCCCGTACAACAACACGATGTCATACTCCAACTCATATTCCAAACCCGGAATAACACCTCATCCATGACCAATCTCCTCAAGTCATCTCCAAACATCCCAAACACATTTTAGGGTGTTTACGTATTCCTTACTCGAATACCACTAAGTTTTTGAATCTTCATAAAAACAAACTTTATTTCCGAACTCAACGCCCTTCAGATACCATGACAACACAAGTCTCCAATATTCATAAGAAATTCTCATCTTATTAACTTCAAAACGTATTAATCGTTACACCTCAAATGTAATAAATAATGAAACAAAACACAACCACAATAATCAATTCTGAAACTGGAAACAATCGGTGAAAGCTCAAGCCTCGGCTTGCTTCTCGAACCACTTCTTGAATTTAGCTTTTATCCTCGCCTCTGGTTCCCAAGTTTCCTTCTCCACACCGTCACAGTTCCACAAGACTCTGATCATCAGAACCTTCTTCCAACGATCCTGCTTGACCTCCTCTCGAGAACCCTCACTGGTCTCGCCTCAACAGTCATGTTAGGCGGAAGGTCTAACAGAATCTTAGCCAACACCTCATCATCCTTTTGCAAGCACTTCTTCAGCATCGACACATGGAAAACCTTGTGAAATGCTTGCATAATCTCAGGTAGCTCCAGCCTATAAGCTACCTCTCCAACTCGTTCAACAATCCTGAAAGGACCCATATACCTCGGACTCAGCATAGTCGCCGTAATGGACCTGTTAGGACCCCTCAACATCGCCATCTTGAGATACACTCTATCTCCCACCTCAAACACAAGCTCTTTTCTTCTCTTGTCAGCATAACTCTTTTGTCGATCCTGAGCTTCCTTTATGTTCTGCTTCAAAACTTGGATCTTCTCCGTAGTTTCCTGAACAAAATCCGCACCCAATGTGCTCCTCTCCCCCACTTGGATCCAAAACAACGGTGTACGACACGGCCTCCTGTACAGTGCCTCATATGGACCCATCCTAATACTCGCCTGTTAGCTATTATTATACGCAAACTCTGCCAAGCCCAAGTGATCCACCCAATGACCACCCCAGTCGAGTACACACATTCTCAGCAAATCCTCGAGAGTTTGGATGGTCCTGTTACACTACCCATCCGTCTGAGGATGATAAGCCGTATTCATATGCACCTTAGTGCCCATCTCAGCCTGGAACGCATTCAAGAAATCCAAAATGAACTTAGGATCCTGGTCTAACACTATACTCACCGGTACCCATAAAGTCTCATTATCTTCTACACATATTTCTTAGCCAAAACCGCAGCTCCATCGATTTTCTTGATGGCCAGAAAACGTGCTGACTTGGTCAACCGATCAACAATGACCCAAATAGCATCCTTGGTCTGAGAAATCGGCAAGCCAACCACGAAATCCATCGTGATCATACCCCACTTCCACTCCGGAATGGGTAAACTTCGCAACAAACCGCTCGGAACCTGATGATATGCCTTCACTAACTAGCACACATCGCAAGCTGCGACCCAGTTAGCAACATCTTTCTTCATCCCGACCCAATGATAATACCGCTTCAGATCCCGGTACATCTTAGTCGCCCCCGGATGAATAGAGACCCAAATCGCGTGAGCCTTACTCAGAATCTCTCGCCTCAAATCTTCGTCTAAGGGTACATATATCCTCCCATGTACAATGATAGTCCCATTAGCAGAGACCTGATACTCGGAACCCTCAACTCTGGAACCCTCAACTCTGGAAACCCTAAACCCAACCGAACCCTGCTCAGAAGATCCGCCTGATTAACCGCCTCTAAACCCAACGGTTCCTGAGATGCAACACACAACCTCAACGTACTGAGCTCACAAACCAAAGACTCCATGTCCTGCTTTCGAGCCGAAACCACCCGCTTGCGACTCAAAGCATCTGCAACTAAGTTAGCTTTATCAGGATGGTAAGCTATCTCCAGATCATAATCTGCCACTAACTCTATCCAGCGCCTCTGTCTCAGATTCAATTCTGGCTGGGTGAAAATGTACTTCAGGCTCTTATGATCTGTGAACACCTGAACCTTCGCACCATAAAGATAAGATCTCAAAATCTTCGGGCGAACACAACTGCAGCCATCTCAAGATCATGGGTGGGGTAGTTGCCCTCATGTTTCCTTAACTACCGTGAAGCATAGGCAATAACCTTCCCCTGCTGCATCAACACACATCTGAGACCCACTCTCGAAGCATCTGTGTACACCACATATGGCTCGCCCGACTCTGGCAACGCCAAGACTGGTGCACTAGTCAACATCGTCTTCAGGTTCGCGAAACCTGTCTCACACTCTGGAGACCACAGAAAAAGAACATCCTTCCCTGTTAGTTTCGTCATCGACTGAGCCATACTCGCGAAACCCTTAACGAACTTTTGATAATAACCTGCCAAGCCAAGAAAACTTATGATCTCAGTAGCATTCCTCGGCCTCGGCCAATCTCTGGATCAACTGAAACTCTGACCTCAGATAAAATATGACCCATAAATCCGATCTCCCGCTGCCAGAAATTGCACTTGCTCCACTTAGCAAACAACTTCTGTTCCCGCAGCTTCTCCAAAACCACTCTCAGATGTACCTCATGCTCCTCAGGACTCTTCGAATACACCAGAATGTCATCTATAAAAATGATCAGGAACTCATCAAAATACTCCTGAAACATGCTATTCATTAGTCTCATGAATGCTGCTGGTGCATTCGTCAACCCAAACAGCATCACTACAAACTCATAATGCCCGTACCGAGTCCTGAAGGCCATCTTACAGATATCTGCCACGTCTATCGGAATCTGATGGTATCCCGACGCCAAATCTATCTTGGAGAACCAAGTAGCCCCTCTCAGCTGAACCAACAACTCATCAATCCGCGGAAGAGGATACTTATTCTTCACTGTGACCCGATTCAAACTCCGATAATCGATACATAACCAGAAACTCCCATCCTTTTCTTCACGAATAACACCGGTGCCCCCATGGCAAACTACTCGGCATCGTCCCCGGTTCCAATTCAATCGTGAAGGGATCAGACTGCCACGGTAGTAACCCCTGGAACAACTGAAAAACATCCTTGAACTCTTGGAAAACCCAAAAATCTCTCACTACAACCGCTCCAACAGTTTGTGGAGTAACAATTGTCGCCAGATAAGCCTCGCGACCTTTCTCTGTCATCCACTCTGCCTGCATAGCAAAGATCACAAGACTACCCGAAGTCGGTCTCACTCCCTGATAAACCAACTTCCCTTTCTTCAGTTCAAAAACCACACGCCCCCGGTGACAATCCAGATGCGCTCTGTACTTCCCGAGCCAATCCATACCCAGGATCAAGACAAACGATCAAGTCTGCTGGCATAGATTCTTCGACCACCTGGATATCCACGCCTCTAATTCGACCCTGAATGGGTAAAAACTTCCCTCCAGTAACCTTAACCACTCCCTTCTGCTCACCGGGTTCACTCCAAAAAGTGCCCCGCTCGGCTAATCCCGCAGTAACGAAGCAATGCAAAGCTCCAGAATCAAATAACACATGGGACTGAACCCTCCCACGAGCAAGGTCCCTGTGATCGGCCCGGAACTCGGTCCACCCGTCTCCACCATGGAATACACTCGTGGCGCCGCCCCGATCTGACTCACCGATGGTGTCCCCGCCACCTCCCACCGCTGCAGCTTGGGACACTTAGTTTTTATGTGGCATGCCTCCCTGTAGTGGAAACACACCCGAGCATCATCACGCGTGTCCTTTTGAGAACAACTCGCAACCCTTAGATCCTTGCTCCCACACCTAAAGCATCCCTGACCACCTTGGCTGACCCTCTGAGTGCCCACAAACTTACGCTTCTGACCCTGTACAGGCTTATCGCCCTTGCTTGTACCAGATTGCTGCTGCGACCTCTTCGCCTGAAAATCCGGACTGGCCACCACTGACTCGTCCTTCAGACCTTCTTCGATCAAAGCAGCCTTCTCTACCAACTCTCCAACCGTGCCAAAAGACCTCACCAGGCAACGGTTCCTCAATTCAGCCCGTAGACCCCTCAGAAAACACTGCACTTTGGCCTGCTCTCCCTCCATAGCCCGACCAGCATACACACTGAGGTGGTTAAACTCTGCCTCATATTCTCGAACCGTCCGGCTCCCCTGAGACAACTCTAGAAACCCCCCTCCAACGGGTCCAACGCCTCCGGAGGAAAATACTTTGAGTTAAACTCTATCACAATGTCATCCTAGGTCATATCTGCCTGGAACCGCCTCGCTGCAACACCTCTCTACCACAGATATGCATCACCCTACAGATAGTGGACTGGAAGATCAACCTGGTACCTCTCAGGACACCTAATCGAACGAAAATTCCGCTCCAACCGCATCCTCCACTCATCTTTATCCTCAGGCTTGGCACCACCCGAAAAGAATCCCGTGCCAATCCTCTGCAACCGCAACCACCACCCTTGGCTGCTCTGCCACCCCTGGTGGTACTACCAGAGCCTGCACTTGTACCCTCTCTGATAACCGCTCCAACAGCCTGGTCAACAGATCCACAATGCGATCATCTCGAGCCTGAGCAAAACTCGCTGCTATACCGACAGTACCCGCTGGACCCCTAGCCACACCGGCACCCACACCGGCCACACCGGCACCAATACCGGCCACACCCTCAGACTCATCCTGACCCGCATGCGAATCCATGACCTGCTCAAACGTAGCATTCCGTGCCACACTCTCCTCCGCTAACGGAGCTCCACGACCCTGACCGCGTCCACCACCGCGACCACGTCCACGACCACGCCCACGACCTCTGCCGCTATTAGCCATCTACACTTCCAACACAGAAGCTCAGAACACGAAAAGACCAAAAACAGAAGGAAGAACAACTTACCGTGGAATCTCATTAAAGGCTCGAAGAGGATAATCTAAGACTCCATACCACATTCAATTGACTAATAACGCATAATCAATTTGTAACAGCCACAATTCAACGGTTCACAACAAAATGCATCAAGCAACAGGAAATTACATTAGACCAGTAAAATTTCTTAATCCATCCTAGAACCGTAAATGCTCTGATACCAAACTGAAACGACCGCACCCGGTTTATTTTCTTAAAACAAATAATATTATTCCACATAAAAAAAATATTAATGTCAAACATCAAACCAAACAAGCATCTTAAACCCGTAATTAACCAATCAATTAAACCGATACTTAAACCACAAATCACTTCTAACAATTCTAAACCAACGGAAAGCAACACAACACATAACAACCCGAGACTTAGATCATCCTCCTCTCCTCGCCATGATTCCACGATCACAATTTATCTTTACCTGCATCATACACACAAGGAGATGCGTAAGTATTACCAAAAAATACTTAGTGAAGCGGTCCTTCCATCTACGAGCTATACACACGAGCAATTAAGATCACAATCAACGAATAAACATCAAACCACAACCAGACCAATGAGCACCAAGACACTGAAATAATCACCACTTGAATTCGTTTATGGGCCCAACACAATTCCAACCTAAACATCACAACAAGACCAACAAACAATCCCAATCGCTTAGATAAGCTCATGGTCACGCACTCACCTCGATTCACAGGAGATTTTGGAACAAAGAAAACACTACACCCTCAGCAAAGACTTAACACACATAACCCCAAAACAGCTGACTCACCCTACGGCCAACCACAACAACAAAAACCACAAGTTAACAAAACTGGGCAAAAACTGACAGAAATCCAGAACGCTCTACGTGAAAGATGGAGTCACAACTCACAATCTAATCGTCCACTTTCAAATCCCACCGTTGAAAGTAAGCCATAGATGTCCTGAAACTGCTCACAAAAATTTTGTGATGATCCAACCATAGACGAATCGGCGATCACACTTTGAATCACCACTGGTCCAGATTGCGTCTGAAACAGAACACCTCCACGAAAACAAGCATAACTCTTAGACTAGTGACTCAAATCCAATTCCGTAAAAAGCCACATCTAGTTCTAGGGCTTAACTACAACTCCACCAAAACTCATTACCTTTGGAAATGATTTGCTAGGTCGAATCTCCTTTTCCCCCTGACTCTGTCTGCTGTCTCTGAATTTCTCCTTCAAGGTTTTGCCCTTTCTCCTCACACAAGGTATAAACTCCTCTCTCTCTCTCTCTTCCTCACTCAGCAGCACGAAAAGGACACAAGGAGAAGAGAAAATTGAATTTATATAGAGGTGATTAGGGTTTTTTTTCTCTGGTTTAATCTTATTAACCCGGAGATTTTTAAACTGAACCGGCGATTTTTGGTGAAAACCGAGAATCGGATCGATCCAGTCTCCCGTTCCCAAACATACACAATTAACCGTTTTCCCTGGACATGGGCGTTACATATTTAATATTTGAATTATCTAGATTCAAAGTAAATTTGATATTTTTAAAATAATAATCGAGTATATTATTTTAAAATAAGCCAAATAATTTTAATATAATTTAAAATAAGTTATATATAAACTCATACAAATAGCTTATTAATATTATATATCTAGATTTGATATTTATTTATGTTTTAAATAATATAATGTATTGGATTTAGTTAGCCGATTTTTTTAATAGAGTGTATCTAAAATTCAGACTAAAGCTTATATAAATTAAAATATATATATATATAGATATAATTTAAAATAAGTTATATATAAACTCATACAATATAGTTTATTTATATTATTTATCTAGATTTGAGATTTATTTGATGTTTTAAAAACAATTTTGGAGTGTATTGGAATTAATTAGCCAATTTTTTTAATAGAATGTATCTAAATTTAAAGTAAGTCATATATAAATTAAAAAAATGTATATCATATATACAAATTTAACATTGAATCAATACAAGTATTTGAAAATAATTATTATAAAATATTATTTGTAAATATATGCAGTATATATCAAATTTTTATCTCCTTTAGAGAATCTGACAACATAAATCTGTTGAAACCACGCAAATGTATTAGTTCGAGCTGAAATAGGCATCTCAAATTCTTACAAAAAAATATTAAAGATCCTTTTAAGATTTGAAAAGCAAGATTGTTGGTGAGAAACAAGATTTAAAAAGTTCCCAAACTTAAGACGATACTCATTGGGAATAGAACAAATATGTTTGGAGTTCCAAAATTTTTTAACAATGATAAATAAGACAACGACTCAAAGATCAAACCAGTTATATTGTTGTAATAAATTTAAAGATTTTTTAGTGACCGGCAAAAGTTTGCAAGCTCTAGTGGGATCCAATATGTGATTCGATTATGTGAAAGATCCAAATTTTGTTAGATTTTTATTTCACAAAAGAATTTGGCCAGCTTTAAGTGTGTTCTTGTTGCTTAAAAACTCTCTCATTTCACAATTTCAAACACAAAAACCTTAAAAACTCTCTCATTATAAATCCGATTTTCGTGATTCTTGTTGCTTCAAACTCAAAATTTGCCCAGCTTTAAGTGTGTTCTATCATTGAAATCCAGTTTCGAGTCTCCTAGCATCGACGACGAGGTATCTCTCTCATTCTCTCTCTTTCAAGCTTCATGAATATCAATGGTGATTTGTTGAATTAAGCATATCCGAATATTTTGGGTTGATTTGTTGGCATATGTGATGGATATGAGTTGATATTTGACAAGTTTGATGGATAATATTGAGAATTGAGAATCCAAAATCGGAAATTAGCCATGAGTGTTCATGAGTATTCTTAAGTTTGGGTTTTGATGGAATTGTTGAGAATGTTGTGAATTGTTGCTTCATTGGGTTGATAATGTGGTGTTGATAATGCTTGTGAAGGACTAACAAGATTAGAGAATGAGAAATTATTGAATTCGTAAAAATAAGATTCACATTCTCACCATGTTTCTCTTGTTTTCAAAATGTAAGTCTCTTAATGCTTGTTATTGTCTCTATTCTAGAATGACAAGGACAACAAGAGCAGCAGGAGCTCCCGAGAAGCAACCCGAAAGGCAAACAAGCAAACAAAAACAAAAATCCAATGAAGAGGCATCTAAAGCTAGAAAAGCGAAGAAACAAGGAAAGAAACCGGCTCCTTCACAACCGCGAGAAGAGAGTCCGATTGCTAGTGAGCATGAAACCGAAGAGGATCTTCCAACGCTTGCCAAAGGAAAAGGCAAGAAACAAGCCACAGAGAAGAGCACACCCACTTATTCCGAGATCTTTGGTGCTCTCAAGACAGTTACCCACACCGGAACAAGATTTGCGGATCACCAATTCCTCCAATCAATAGGTATCTATGAAGACGTGCTAAACATTTTCAGTAACTTGGGCTTACAACAGTTCTTCGGGATGGCACACCCATCATACAAGCTTCCAACATGCCAATTCTTAACGTCATTGAAAGCTACGTTCTACTCGCCTTGTGACAAAGTCAAAGATGGAGATGGAGCGGGTTTTATTGAGTTTCGAGTTGGAGGAAAGGGATACCGAATGGGATTTTGCGACATTGAAAAGATTTTCGGATTCAAAGAGTCAATACGCCACCCACACCGGATTATAGTCACTAGAGATGATCAGGTACTCACCTGGAGGGCGATAGCTGATACGAGTTACAAGGCTGGATCGGTAAAGAGCTCACACATACGCAACCCCGCGATCCGCTATGCACACAAGGTGCTAGCGCATACATTCTTCGCTCGCAAGGAGACCGGTACCGTCATGGAAGACGAGTTAGAGTTCCTTGTCTTGGCCCTAAAGCCTATCCTCGTCACATTCGACAATGGAAAACCAATCAGAGGGGATAACGAAGGATTAGAAGCCATGGCATCCCTCTTAGTCAGGCAACTCATTTACTACAAGACGTGGGCTCTTACCACACCGGACAACAAACCGGTTCTGAGCATTGGAGGTATCGTCACCCCTATTCTGATTGCTTGTGGAGCAACTTTGGGACAAGTCACGGACGAGATCAGGCGAATTGACCCGGCATACCTCAACAAAGCACATATTTTTGCGGGTATGCTGAATGACTCTTACGCCTACCGCTTCTCAACATCGCAAGGGAAAGAAGTGAAGATATTACTACCTCAGCCTGCTCTCACAACTCTCCATGTACGCGAAAATATTCACTTCAATCCACCACAAGAAGCCTTGTACAACTCGGCTTCACACCATCCGCTCCAATCGATCAAGAAAAGCGGTAAAGAAACGAACCAAGCTGGTCCATCAACCGCAGCTCAAGAAGGTGAAGAATCCTATGCACCACCACCATATCCGGAATCCACCTATGGGAGTCAAAGGTACTACGTTCCGCCTTATGACGACCCTATCGCAACGCCGGCACTCTGTAATGCCCATGAGCGTATACAAGCTTTAGAAAGGTGGAACAAGTGGCAAGACAAGACCATACGGAAGCTCGTGGGAACTGTTAAGAAGCTGAAAAAGAAAATAATGGGGAAGAGTTCCAAAGAAAGCCGAGAAGAAGAAATTCCAACGGAAGGTGAAGGTGAGACCAATGAAAACGAACCTGAAGGTGCTAAACCACAAGATAACGATGATGACAACCCAACCGAGGAGCAATCAAGACACTCCTACCATGGAGAATCCAGCTGGGCTCTGGGTTTCTACGAGCCACCACGGCCATCCGCACATGAGGAGAAGAGGAGGAAGAGGAGAGCAATGCGGACACCGTCTCCTTGCTCTAGCAACCCGTCCTACTCAATGGGATCAACATCCTCCTCCAACAACTTCTAGGTTGAATTGAATGTAAAAGAATAGCTTTGATTTTGTTGTGGCTCCAACAACTTCTAGGTTGAATTGAATGTAAAACAATTGGATCTTTCTCTTAAACTTTGTGGCTTTGAATCCCTATCACATCATCATGTATATACTTCATTCTAGTTGCATATAATGTGTCTTTCAGCATCATTTAGGACATTTTAGTTGCATTTGCATATGCATATCTCTTTTGTAGGTTTTTGGAGTTGATGCTTGAAGAATGGAGAGGATTGAGGAAGAAAGGAGACAAAACAAGCTCAAAAACAGAAACATAGTGTGTAGCGGTCAGCTATACCGACCAACTTCGGTCGGTACGAAGATTTCGATCACCAATATCGAGCAACAATGATCGATATCGAGCAGGCGGAAGATACAACTTAATCCAGAAGGAATATCGATCACTCGTATCGATCAAATGTGATCGATACAGAACAGAGCAAGAACGACGGACGAACAGAGAGAATATCGACCATGTGTATCGACAAAGGGAGGTCGATACAAGCTTAATAAAACAAGATGACTTGCCCAGGAGAAATACCGATCATCTATATCGGGCAGTTGTGACCGAAACAGAATTCAGGAAACTTGACAGAGACTGTACCGACCATCCATATCGACCAAATCTGACCGATACAGGTTCCTGCGGACCAATAATTGTTTTTTCACCTTTTCTCTTTCCACGACTTTAGCCCCCTTTTTATGTTATTTTCAAACCAGAAGAGTCTTCGACCTAGAACTTTCCCTTGTGTTCTTGAAGGGTCAAACAACATTTGTATCATGAATCCTTAAGTTTTTAAGTTATAAATCATCTTAAGTTCATTGTTTATAAATCGTTAGGTTGCAATTGAAAGATTAGCTTAATAGAGCACAATAGGTTTAATTGTGTGATTGAGAGCCTTGAAAACACCACATGTAACATAGATATGCAGCATATTAATGTGTTTGAAAGGTAGAAGAGAAAAGATAAGTGGAAGAGAAGAGAGATCAAACGTGGAAGAGAAGAGAAGTGGAGGAGAAGAGAGATCAAACGTGGAGGAGAGGAGATAGATGTGCAAAATTTCAATTAATTAGGTTAGCCAAATTAGGATATATTAAATATTTGCAGAATATTTTGTGCTAGATTTTAGGGAATTATTAACTAACCGTAGCACACACATTCTACCAAACGTAGATAAAAGAGAAACCGTAGACTTTCTATTCTACGCAATGTAGAAGATATAGAAACATGTAGAATGCGTATTCTGGATTAGGTAGAAATAAGAACAACGTGTATAAAACATATTCTACCAGAATGTAGAACTTACAGCAAGTGTTAGAATACAAATTCTACTTCTGGTAGATGTATAACAAAATACAGAAAACATAATTTACTAACGCGTAGAAGTAGAATGTCAGAAGTCGTAGAACAAAATAAAAAAATAATTTTTAAATTAGATTTTTCCATAAACGAATTTTTGAAAGATTCATATGGAAACTTATTTCTATTTTTATGATTTTCGGAATTTTTTTAGAATTTACAAGCATTTATTTTTAATTTTTAAAATATTAATAAAGGTAGTAGAGTTAAAAAATAGTAAAAAGAAATAAGTACAATTGGGACAATAGGTTAGTTTTTTTGTCCCTTTTTGCCAATTTTCCCTAAAAATTATTGTAAAAAAGATTCAAATATTTATGTTGGTAGAGTTGATGAGAAAATAAGATAAATTTGGAGACACCGTTTCAAGAGGAATTGAGATACGACTAAAAATCACAAGAATACATAAATATATTTAACTAGAGATTGAACTAGTGATATTGTTGTAAGAAATACCAAGGTTTTGGAGGTTTTCGCTCATAAAAAAATATTATTTTGGTAATTTTTTTAATAAAGTTATTGTAAGATAGAGTGGTGGAAATATTATTTCAGTATTTAAAAAAAAAATTCATATATGATTTTTATTAAGCAGAAGAAAATATTTCAAAGTGACTTAAGATCAAAGGAAAAAGAAAAAAAAAGGTTGAGTTCAAAACGAATAAATTTGCAAAGAGATCGAGAATAGCGAGAGAACAAAACAAGTAAAATCATGGAAAAATGATTTCAAAGAGGCAACTACCAGATAGATCAATTTTAAAGATGTTTTGATTATAAATATAAAAATTTATGGTGTATTTCTTTTTTGTATTGTCTAAAATATTATTTTTATAAAGATAAAATATATTAAATTAGTAAATACAAAATAAATAAAGTTGAATTATGTCGAGTTGAAGTTGATGTCTCAAGCTCTTACAAACAAATATTAATTTTGAAAACTCTCCAGATGTGAGAAACAAGATTTGAAAATATTTACAGAAAGATATACATAGTCGAAAAGGTTAAAAACATTTAAAAATGATTTTAAAAAAGTTCATATACCGGAAAGATTAATTTTTTAACATGTTTTTATTACAAGAATAATAATTTGTGCATGTATATGTTTTTATATTTTTGTGTTTAAAACAAAAATAAAAATAAACAAAATATATTAAATTAATATATACAAAATATGTAAATAGTAAATAAATTTTTGCAGCGTAGCTTGAATATTTATCTAGTTAAATTTTAACATATATAATCTTTTCTAATATTTTAGTTATAATTTTTGCATACATTTCTTTGTGCTTTTTTCCATTATTATGCGTTTATGCGTTTTAAATTCATAGCTTAAAAGGACTAGCTATGAATTTCTTAGCCACCATAGAGAGAAAAATGGTTCGGGTGGATATATCCTTATTTTTTGAACTTTAATTTGTTTTTATCCTATAGAGTAACTGAGTTAAAACGGAATTCTTTTCACAAACTTGTATGCATTTCAGTATCGTTTTGGGGAGCTGTGGAGGGTTTTTTTTTGTCATCTGATTTTATTATAAATATCAAGATAGGATTAACATTTAAAATACATACGTCGGCAGAAGAACATAAGAGCATCCCCATTGCATGGAAACCCACTTGGGTTTCTCCAAAATTAAAAATTAATATTTTTTATATAATTATATTATTTAATTAGTTTTTAATGTGTTGGACCAATCAGAAAAAGCCAAATAGTCAGATGAGTATCAGAAGCGTTTCTCATCTGAGAACCGATTCTACTCTCTCTCTTTGCTTTTTTAATTTTTTTGAATATTTTAATAGGGAGTCTCTCACAGAGAGACTCCCAATTGAAATGCTCTAATATCCACGGATACTTCGCCTAAGCGAAGGAAACAAAGCCCTAACAAGCAGAGAAACTAACAAAGATGAACGGTAGAAACAAAAGATAGAGACTAAGGGGAAACAAACGAAGACTCCAAAGCAACAACACTGAGACTTCATTCTCACAAAAGACCAACTAAAACTTCCATGAACACTTTGGCGCTGAAGATATGGTATTGAAGGGAGAATAAAAAAGAACCCAAAAAAATTTGTCATCAGACAAACCAAGCTCATAAACACCTCCACAGCAGAAACAAAGACGGCTAATCAAGAAAATCAAACCACAAAATCTAACCACCACGACCATTTGGTAACGAATGCAACCGAAACGATGATGGATCAAGGAGCAACGTTGAGCTTCGAGAGGGGAAAAGACAAAGAGGACCACTTCACCTTAACACGGACCTTCGTAGACCCATCCATAGCCATCTAGAGACTAAGAACTGGTTACACCACACAAAGAGAAGGAAAAGTGATCGAACCTACCACAACGTCCAAAACCCAAACCTAAAACCAAGCAAAGTTCCAAAAGAGAGCTAGTAGATGCCATTATAGGAAGCTACCATACGAGAGGCGAACCCACAAAACGAAACCTTCACCACACCACCACACCGAAAACCAACAGGAGCATAGAGATAAAGGCATAGCTTGGAGTCAAAGAAGGCTACCCACAGGCTAAACCTAAAGCTTCTCACCACATCAAGAACCATACCAAACTAAACAAACGATGACCAATCCGAGATCAACGATTTAAGCTTCCCTAAACAACTAATCCAGCCAAAACCAAACACAATAAAAGAAAAATATGATGGAGGGAATGATGATACCATACCAGAGACGTGACTCAACCAAAGGCTGAATCGAGACATTGACCGCGAGCCACAACCTCTATAAATATCCAGAAATTTATTAATTTATAATGATTATTAATTTATAGAGGTTTTACTGTATGTTAACATTTAAACGATATATTTGTTAGCACATAGATATAGTATCTCGAATTTAAATGCAACACAATTAATTCTATTGTTTTTGGTATCTATATACAATCTAATATCTTGGGATTTTTTGGTTTTCCTTATCTAAATACCACAATTAAATTTTATATCTTATATTTTATTAACACTAACATTCGAAATTCATTACCTACCTTAACTCTAATAATTATTACAATCTATATTATTATAGATCCGAGTTTATGAATATCTTACCAATCAAGTTTGATTTGATATTTAAAATTTTAGTTTAAGAAAAATCCGAAAATAATGGTTGATATATTTCAAATGATTTGGTCAACATATTTAGATCCGAATAATTGAAGTTGATTCCATATATGTTTATCATCTTTATAGGAAGTTAACCAATTATTTTTCGAAACTAAACTAAAATATAGGAAATTGAAAATAAAACAAAATCACAAAAATAATTATAAATATTTTTCGAATTAAATTTACATAAAAACACCCTAACATTCATTTTTAACGGGCAATTAGCATTAATCACGGGATCATTCAATTTTTGTTAATAAAAAAAATCAAATCTTATATTACGATATATGCTTTATATTAAATAATTAATTACGGTAAATATATAAAAAAAATTGAAACCCTAATTTGCTCTCAATCCCCTATAAATTAAATCTCTTTCTTTAAGCTTCTCTTCATTACGATAAATCAGCTCATACACAATATTTCTCTACAGTCCTAATTCTTCGTCAAAGAAAAAGTTATGTTTCAGTTTTAAAATTTCTTATATTTTAATATGTTTAATTATTTTTCTTTGAAAGATTTGTTAGGTTTTGAATTGCCAAAGATATTATTTTAGTTGCAAGAATACCAAAGTTTTCAACAAAAATGTAACTCATCTACTCACACAAGACAACACCAATGTTGTTGTTAAAGATCGAAGATACCAAAGTTTCGATGTTCTGGCTAGGTATATTTTCTTTATATGTTTCAGATTTAACTTTTAAGCCTTTTTTATATTTGACCATATATAATTTTTTTGAAGGTACAAGCTACATGTAAAAGTGATGGACAGTTCAAGCGAAGCTAAGTGCATGCTTTTTGATAGCATGGTTGCTGAGATTGTGATGCAGAGTGCATCTGAGGTCTTTGATGGTTCATTGGATGAGGTGGTTATAATATCATTGAATCTTTAGCATCTGTATATTAGCGTATATTATTGTATTTGATGTAGGAACTTATCAGAAAATTTAATTCGTTATAGTTGATATGGTTTAGAGAAAGAAAAAAGCCATGCTTGTGCAAGATGTTGGTATGGTTGATTATTAAAATTTATATGATAGTGCTATTATTTCTTTTAATTTGCTAATAACACTCTGATAATAAAGTTGTTGCCTTTTGGTGCTGGTCGCAGGATTTGTCCAGGGATGGCTATGGGGATAACTATGGTCGAGCTCGGTTTACTTAACGTTCTCTACTTCTTTGATTGGAGTTTGCCTAATGGAATGAAAATTGAAGACATAGACATGGAAGAAGCTGGAGCTTCCATCGTCGCCAAGAAAGTCCCACTTGAGCTGATACCAACTCCACATCAATGGTGATAGTTATGAAGAGGTGTAAATAATATAATAAGATCACGATTTCTCTCTGTGGCTCTCTTGCGATTCGTTTTACTTTTATTTTGTTGTTGTTTTTACGATCATATTTTGTGTAATCAGTAGATATTTTAATAATATAATTAATATACATATTTTCTAAATTTAAATTCGTAAAAAATTACAATTAAATCAACAACTTTAAGTTAACAAAAATTTAAATATAACATAAAAACAAAATAATTGACACACGGTTTGTAATTTAGCTTTGTGTTACTAGATGTCATCATTTTACTTAGAATGTTAAAAACACTAATTAATGACAAAAAAATCTTTAATCTACTTATTATTTTTGCAGCAGTTTTTTCAAATAAACCTTTGTTTTGTAAAAAATTACAATAACATGCCATTACTATTCTAACAATTCCTTAAACAAGTAATGGCTAACTAAGTAATTCAACATTTTTGGATCCGACCCACTCTTCTAAACAAGCAGATCCTCTTTAAACTCGGTTACTTTAATTGGTTGCTAAACTCTCTCGGGTCCCCCTGTAATTATTCACTTGCCAAATCGAAAACAATCATAAATTACATTCAACTTCAATTAAATGATAAATCATATCTACGTTATCAATAAAATTCAGTTTCCTTACGCTAGATATATATTTTCTATATTCATTACGATATGCGATTTGAATATCTTTATTCATTTTCATATCATTCCTATATTCTTTTCAAAATTAGTGATGAATGATCGGAATTAATTGATCTCATAGCATCTTTCCACTTTCGGTTTTAAATCGATCACATTAAAATCTGAAATAATGCTGAAAGCGCAAAATATATTCCAGAATATTCCATAATAAAATTAAGAGGACTAAACGATAAGCACAAAATAACTGCAATATAATATATTTTCAGAAATCTTAGGAACCAAATCTAAAGAATATGACTAAAACATTCAAATTTCTAAAATCTTGACAACAATAAATTTAGAGTATAAATTAAATCAAACATTCTATTGCTAAATATTAGCAATTAAGATATTGTAGTTTGATAATATAGCAACTAAACAGATTCGAAAAATATTTTCTTCATTTAATTTCGTGCTAACTAAATGAACAAAATCTAATATATCTAGGTAAATATTTTTTTTTAGTCTTTTTAAAAAAGCAATGATTTGGGAAGCCCTAGCTAATCCGATCCCTATATAAGAAATGTCGAGAATATCGATTTCCTTCAAATCCAGATCAAGAGCAACATGAAAATTTTCTAGCTATCAATCCTTTTTTTGTCTCATGACAACATCATTATCTTTGGTTTTCTGGAACAATATAAATGGCATTGATTACGTTTTTGTTTATGTTTATATGAACTTTCATGTTTACTTATTCGTGAGTATACTAAACATTATTTTTGATGTCTTGTGCAGATAATCCTAAACAAGACAAACATGCCAATGGTGATTGCTATGTTTAAGAGCATATGCAATTTATGTTGGATTCTTTCATACGGTTAGTTTTATTCACAAACTTTTTCTATTATAAATATAGAAAATGTAATGTATATTCTAAATATATCATCCAATTTCTAACATTCTAAATAACCTAAGTTATAATCTCTTTTACTCCAAAACATCAATCACAAAAGACAAAAAGAAAATAATGTTATAAATTTGCATACCTTTACGACATTAAGCCCTTCAAAACAAGTTGGCAAATCCAGATCAAGATCCTCCACCCATGGAAGCAATACACAAAGGATACCATAGATGATTCTCTAAGTCTCTGAAATAAAATATTGATGAGCTATGTCAGATTATTTATCATATGTTGAACATTAACAAATTTCTAATTTGATTAAGCTAATAATGACTCGGGAGTGCTAACAATCGAAGTTGCAGTTGTGCTACGTTGGTTGCTAGAATGACTATGATTCGAGACAATTATAACTTAGTGATAGTAAAGCTAAGTTGGTTTTTGTAAGTGACATTAGAGAGAGAACTTACACATAGGAGCGGACGAGATTGTGCAAGCCATCGGGGGAGAATCCAATCTCATCAAGCCGGTCTTGAAGTTCCTTGAGACATCATCGAGAGAAATGTTACGTGGAGTTGATTGTAGTAAAGAGAAGTTGCAGATCTCAAAGGACTGTACCAAAATAAGATAGAAAACCATGAAATGCATATTTCTAACCCTAAAGATCGAATCTTACATGACAGTGGATTCAAAACTTGAATCCAATGTTCTTGGAGGTGTAAGTGAAACAATCATTAAGCTTGAAATATATTTATACAATGATAGTGCTAAGTTCATGCCTTTTTTCTCTTAACCAAACCCATTAGAGTATGCTTTTTTGCATTTTTCTTTTCAATGCATTACACTCCATTGTAAATTTTGACCAGAAACTAACAGATCTAAAAGCAAGCCAGGAAAAAAAAAAAAAATAGCACATACAGCTTCCAAAAAAACCAATAGAGCCTTTTTAGCAACAATAAATCATATAACCAGTGGATGAAAAAGCAAGTGACCCCAACATCAGCATTTCATCAAGTCGATCTATCCAGACTAAAGATTAACAACTTCCAGAAAACTCACACTAATGGAGGTATCACTAAGCCTAGGAATATTATACAGAAACAATTTAGCAATTACAATTAGGCTCTTATGGTTTCATGTAGTCATAGTAAACAGTAAAGCTTATATAATCATATGAATCTCTGCCTTGCTACTCCTAAACTTCTGAGAAAACTTCTACTAATCGCGTGGCAAGCATCGATCTACTTGATATGTTCCTAACGAAATCATCGATTCTGTCACCGAAAATGAATTGCAAGTCTCCGTCGCCGGAACCCTATACAAGCTTCGGCATGCTTTAACAATGGTTCTTTCACTAAGTCACCATTTGTTAAAAGCGAATAATGCACCTTTGTAAAGAAGAATAATAAGAAGAAGCAGTAGATACGGAGACGAGCTCCTTGGGCAGTGACTGAAAGTCTGAATCACTCTTTTTCTCTTTCGTTGTACTCAAAAATTTAGGCACCGATCGAATTGGAGAAATGAAATCGAGGGTTTGCAATTTGAACCGGGTTTTCTAGATTTTGGGCTCCTCACGGGCTTTTGACCTCATTTTAGCCCAATCAACAAGCGTATCATATTTTGTTGGAAGATATTTTATTTTTATTTATTTTTGTTTTTGTCTAATATTGATATAGGCCTATGGAAAAATATAGTGATATTGGCTAAAGATATAAATATTTTTAAAAAATTGAAATTATTATTGAGAATATGTTTTTTATTGAAAAACCATCATAGTAGTTTCAATATAAAAAAAATTATCGGATAACTATAGAAGAGAATGTTATCCAAAAAAAAAAAAACAGTTGTTGTCTGATGACTAAGAATAAGACTATCTACATTGGTTTCAAAGTTACAACATCATCTTTTTACTTTTAAACATTCAACATCATTTTATCTCTCTTCCATATTATAGTTCATCACACTGTCAATTTTATTATTCTATAATGGTTTTGTTTAATAAAATTACAACACTTTTCCCACCAATTTTATTTCATATTTTTATTTTCTTTTATGTTTTAGTTTTTGTAATTACATATTATTAGTAAAAATTATCGTTTGAAATGAAATTAAAATAGTTAAGAATTCAATAATTTTATAAAATACTTTTTTTGGTTTTTAATGTATATATATATATATATATATATATATATATATATATATTTTTAATAATAAATATAGTAGAAAAACAGGTTTTTGTTGGGATATATTTCATTAAAACAATGTTTAAAGTGAAAAACAAGAGTTTATGGAGGTTAATCGAATAAATATAGTAGAGAGACGGGTTTTTTTTTTCTATGCCCAAAACAAATGAAACAAGTTTCTATTTATAGAATATGAAAAATGATGAATTTTAGTATAAAAATATATATATACACATATAATTATTATGAGATAATTGTTGTTAAATAATTGAGATGAAAAAATAAATATAAAATATGAGCAATCAATCAATGTGTTCTATGTGTCCCATATATATATATTATCATACAATATTTTTGCTGCCCAATCAAAAGTTACCATTTGTTAAAAAAGACCACACTCCTTTAAGTTTCACGGTGTTGAAAGTTTACAACACTAAACTAACCACATCATCATTTCTCTTTTCTCAACATACCATTGCAGGCTTTTCAACAGTTGATAATTTTTTATCAACAGTTGATAAAAGCACCATTGTAAATAGTCTAAGAAACTTTACCTATGCCAATTATAAAACCCATTATCAGATGTAATTTCTTTATTTTGTCTTTTTGAATATTTTATTTGTTTTTTTTTTCAAATCTAAACTTCATAGTTAACTATGGCAAATACATTATACTTATGAGCTGCATTTGCTAATGTACATTAGAACAATTAATTTTACCCAAAATTGACAAACTATGTTTTAAATATCAAACATTACATAACATTATCTTTTGTATTTGTTACGCATTGATGTGCTCAAAATAATACCCTAAAGATACTAAAGCAGTGGCTGCAGTATAGTAGGGGTAGAACCACAAAGACTCAGAGAATCACACAATAGATTTCAAGAATCAAATTACGCTAAGCCAAATCAATCAAACGAGAATATAAATATGCAGAATTAAAAGATGTAAAATCAATGGAGAGGATATAGGCCTAGGGTATTTCTCAGGAAATCATGGAATGCAGACAAATCAATCAACAGGGTTCAGGTTAAGCATTGTTCTCGAACTCAAATCACTAAGATATAATTAACCAACTTTCGTTGCGAAAACTATCGAAGTCTAAATCCTAGAATTCCAAATTTCTTTGCAAATCCTAAAGATCTAAACCAGCTTTAATGTCCAAGTTTGATATGTTCACAAAATAATTAAACCAAATTTCTTTGCAGATAATTATTTTGCTCACCCTAGGTTCTGTCAGGTTATCAATCTCACTTTCGTGACTAATCAACAATCCTAAAATCTAGATTCCAGATTCGTCAACCTAGAACTAGCTTTGAGGACAACCTATGGTGAAGAATTCAATTGATTGTGAACCCTAACAGATTAATCTATCTAACAAACCATGAAATCCTTTATGAGAAAACCCTAAACCTAAAAGGGATCTACTCAGACATGCAGAATGAAGCAAACAACATGATTGAATAGATCATCAAAGTAAGAAATAACAAAAGGGTTCGAAATCTTCTCTCCCGAACAGAGTTTCAGACTTGTCTCCCTAAAGAACCAAAGTAAAATAATGCCTAGAATAAAGCGTAGCCTAAACAGGTGGCTGAAAACCCTATTTATAAGTCTAAAACACGTTCTGGGCTTTCTTGTAAATAATAAAGTCTTCTGGGCCAAAAAGCAGATTCTTCTAAGTCGTAGAAAGTCGCGTTATCCTTTCCTGCAGTCGGTATCGATCGATACCAGCTGGTATCGGTCGATACCAGGACATTTCTGGTGTTTGCCAGACTGGACTGTCTTCACGAAAACTGGCATAACTTTTGATCGCACCGTTGGAATGGCTTCAAACCACTTCCAAATGAAAGCTAATCCATTGATCTATCTCGTGTCCAAATTTGAGCTCAATCCATCGGTGAGAACGTCTTCAACGAATGCCACAAAGCTCCAGAATGCTCTAAAAACTCCAATTAAGCTCCAAACATGCTAAAACCTGAAAAGACTCTAAAAGACTACGGAAACAATAGAAAGACTCGATAAAAAGGACTTATATCATGGTCTAAAATGGGTAAAAACCATGATATATCAACTCCCCCAGACTTAGCCTTTGCTTGCCCTCAAGCAAACAGAAAACCAAACCAGGGAAAGAAGTTTGAAAACGCGGAGACTCACTTGTTCTTGAAACACTGCAATGATCCTTCTTCCTAATATCTTCTCATTACTTTACCAGTCCCAGATCTAACCACCATGTACTTCTCCGTAGACCTTTGCAGCTTTCCCAGAACCCACACATAGTATCACAGCTTCATCCATAAAAACCATCATTGCCAGTTTCATCGCTGTAATCAATGTCCAAGAACTTCCAGATTCTTTCCCAAACAATATCATGATAAAAGAAATACCTGAAATTTTCACTCTTTTTGGTATTTGTTCTCTCCCCCAGACTTATTTTTGATCATGTTCTTTCTCTTTTTTTTTTCTTTTTAGCTCTGCATATACACATTAAGGTCTGCGACGCGAGTATTGATGGTGTTTGCCACCGAATCCCCGGTTCTTTCCTCTCTGTGTATCAAAGGTGTAGGCGAATAGTGGTATCACGGGAAATTTTCCTAACCTCGCTTCCAACCTTTGTGTGATCATTCCTTCACAAGTAGAATAATGGGATCGCTGGAAATTTTCCTAGCCCTCTACTCAGAAGAAAATCATCTCATCTTTTATGCTCTTTTGTAAACTTATAACAGGGGAGAGAAATACCATCACTTTAAACACATGGGTTCCTTTTGTCAGATATGAATGAGGAATCAAGTTCTGGAAACACTAACCACATCGATGAAGTGCAAAAATTAGGCTCAGGTTTTGATGAAATCCACTGGAAACATGTGTGTTTTCTAGTCAACTGGTCAGCCTTTGGATTTTTCATTAGTCGATCTGAAAAACTGGTTCTGTAACAATGGACACTCAGAAGTAAAGTCAGCACAGTAAGTTCAAAAACAAGATCATAATCTCCAGGACAATTTTGACTCAATAAAACAAATTTTGACACAAAAACGACTGACTCTAAGAAAACGAACACGTTGTCAGCAACTACCTCCCCCAGACTTAAACAACACTGTCCCCAGTGTTATCTAGCCTAGAGTTGGTAAAAGAAATCAGAAGAACTCAGAGGAATAGTGAAAAACAAACGAGAAGATACCTGTGCGCAGGGTATCGACCGATACCATTGCTGGTGTCGATCGATACTCGGATCATGAGTCGATGAATTCCCTTTTCCTAATGAAGCGTAGCCTAAACAGGTGGCTGAAAACCCTATTTATAAGTCTAAAACACGTTCTGGGCTTTCTTGTAAATAATAAAGTCTTCTGGGCCAAGTTGCAGACTCTTAAAACTTGTAAAAACGCGTGTTTTCCCTTCCTGCATTCGGTATCGATCGATACCAGGACATTTCTGGTTTTTGCCAAACTGGACTGTCTTCACGAAAACTGGCATAACTTTTGATCGCACCGTTGGAATGGCTTCAAACCACTTCCAAATGAAATCTAATCCATTGATCTATCTCGTGTCCAAATTTGAGCTCAATCCATCGGTGGAAACGTCTTCAACGAATGCCACAAAGCTCCAGAATGCTCTAAAAACTCCAATTAAGCTCCAAACATGCTAAAACCTGAAAAGACTCTAAAAGACTACGGAAACAATAGAAAGACTCGATAAAAAGGACTTATATCATGGTCTAAAACGGGTAAAAACCATGATATATCAACTCCCCCAGACTTAACCTTTGCTTGCCCTCAAGCAAACAGAAAACCAAACCATGGAAAGAAGTTTGAAAACGCAGAGACTCACTTGTTCTTGAAACACTGCAATGATCCTTCTTCCTAATATCTTCTCATTACTTTGCCAGTCCCAGATCTAACCACCATGTACTTCTCCGTAAACCTTTGCAGCTTTCCCAGAACCCACACATAGTATCACAGCTTCATCCATAAAAACCATCATTGCCAGTTTCATCGCTGTAATCAATGTCCAAGAACTTCCAGATTCTTTCCCAAACAATATCATGATAAAAGAAATACCTGAAATTTTCACTCTTTTTGGTATTTGTTCTCTCCCCCAGACTTATTTTTGATCATGTTCTTTCTCTTTTTTTTTTCTTTTTTAGCTCTGCATATACACATTAAGGTCTGCGACGCGAGTATTGATGGTGTTTGCCACCGAATCCCCGGTTCTTTCCTCTCTGTGTATCAAAGGTGTAGGCGAATAGTGGTATCACGGGAAATTTTCCTAACCTCGCTTCCAACCTTTGTGTGATCATTCCTTCACAAGTAGAATAATGGGATCGCTGGAAATTTTCCTAGCCCTCTACTCAGAAGAAAATCATCTCATCTTTTATGCTCTTTTGTAAACTTATAACAGGGGAGAGAAATACCATCACTTTAAACACATGGGTTCCTTTTGTCAGATATGAATGAGGAATCAAGTTCTGGAAACACTAACCACATCGATGAAGTGCAAAAATTAGGCTCAGGTTTTGATGAAATCCACTGGAAACATGTGTGTTTTCTAGTCAACTGGTCAGCCTTTGGATTTTTCATTAGTCGATCTGAAAAACTGGTTCTGTAACAATGGACACTCAGAAGTAAAGTCAGCACAGTAAGTTCAAAAACAAGATCATAATCTCCAGGACAATTTTGACTCAATAAAACAAATTTTGACACAAAAACGACTGACTCTAAGAAAACGAACACGTTGTCAGCAACTACCTCCCCCAGACTTAAACAACACTGTCCCCAGTGTTATCTAGCCTAGAGTTGGTAAAAGAAATCAGAAGAACTCAGAGGAATAGTGAAAAACAAACGAGAAGATACCTGTGCGCAGGGTATCGACCGATACCATTGCTGGTGTCGATCGATACTCGGATCATGAGTCGATGAATTCCCTTTTCCTAATGAAGCGTAGCCTAAACAGGTGGCTGAAAACCCTATTTATAAGTCTAAAACACGTTCTGGGCTTTCTTGTAAATAATAAAGTCTTCTGGGCCAAGTTGCAGACTCTTAAAACTTGTAAAAACGCGTGTTTTCCCTTCCTGCATTCGGTATCGATCGATACCAGGACATTTCTGGTTTTTGCCAAACTGGACTGTCTTCACGAAAACTGGCATAACTTTTGATCGCACCGTTGGAATGGCTTCAAACCACTTCCAAATGAAATCTAATCCATTGATCTATCTCGTGTCCAAATTTGAGCTCAATCCATCGGTGGAAACGTCTTCAACGAATGCCACAAAGCTCCAGAATGCTCTAAAAACTCCAATTAAGCTCCAAACATGCTAAAACCTGAAAAGACTCTAAAAGACTACGGAAACAATAGAAAGACTCGATAAAAAGGACTTATATCATGGTCTAAAACGGGTAAAAACCATGATATATCAACTCCCCCAGACTTAACCTTTGCTTGCCCTCAAGCAAACAGAAAACCAAACCATGGAAAGAAGTTTGAAAACGCAGAGACTCACTTGTTCTTGAAACACTGCAATGATCCTTCTTCCTAATATCTTCTCATTACTTTGCCAGTCCCAGATCTAACCACCATGTACTTCTCCGTAAACCTTTGCAGCTTTCCCAGAACCCACACATAGTATCACAGCTTCATCCATAAAAACCATCATTGCCAGTTTCATCGCTGTAATCAATGTCCAAGAACTTCCAGATTCTTTCCCAAACAATATCATGATAAAAGAAATACCTGAAATTTTCACTCTTTTTGGTATTTGTTCTCTCCCCCAGACTTATTTTTGATCATGTTCTTTCTCTTTTTTTTTTCTTTTTTAGCTCTGCATATACACATTAAGGTCTGCGACGCGAGTATTGATGGTGTTTGCCACCGAATCCCCGGTTCTTTCCTCTCTGTGTATCAAAGGTGTAGGCGAATAGTGGTATCACGGGAAATTTTCCTAACCTCGCTTCCAACCTTTGTGTGATCATTCCTTCACAAGTAGAATAATGGGATCGCTGGAAATTTTCCTAGCCCTCTACTCAGAAGAAAATCATCTCATCTTTTATGCTCTTTTGTAAACTTATAACAGGGGAGAGAAATACCATCACTTTAAACACATGGGTTCCTTTTGTCAGATATGAATGAGGAATCAAGTTCTGGAAACACTAACCACATCGATGAAGTGCAAAAATTAGGCTCAGGTTTTGATGAAATCCACTGGAAACATGTGTGTTTTCTAGTCAACTGGTCAGCCTTTGGATTTTTCATTAGTCGATCTGAAAAACTGGTTCTGTAACAATGGACACTCAGAAGTAAAGTCAGCACAGTAAGTTCAAAAACAAGATCATAATCTCCAGGACAATTTTGACTCAATAAAACAAATTTTGACACAAAAACGACTGACTCTAAGAAAACGAACACGTTGTCAGCAACTACCTCCCCCAGACTTAAACAACACTGTCCCCAGTGTTATCTAGCCTAGAGTTGGTAAAAGAAATCAGAAGAACTCAGAGGAATAGTGAAAAACAAACGAGAAGATACCTGTGCGCAGGGTATCGACCGATACCATTGCTGGTGTCGATCGATACTCGGATCATGAGTCGATGAATTCCCTTTTCCTAATGAAGCGTAGCCTAAACAGGTGGCTGAAAACCCTATTTATAAGTCTAAAACACGTTCTGGGCTTTCTTGTAAATAATAAAGTCTTCTGGGCCAAGTTGCAGACTCTTAAAACTTGTAAAAACGCGTGTTTTCCCTTCCTGCATTCGGTATCGATCGATACCAGGACATTTCTGGTTTTTGCCAAACTGGACTGTCTTCACGAAAACTGGCATAACTTTTGATCGCACCGTTGGAATGGCTTCAAACCACTTCCAAATGAAAGCTAATCCATTGATCTATCTCGTGTCCAAATTTGAGCTCAATCCATCGGTGGGAACGTCTTCAACGAATGCCACAAAGCTCCAGAATGCTCTAAAAACTCCAATTAAGCTCCAAACATGCTAAAACCTGAAAAGACTCTAAAATACTACGGAAACAATAGAAAGACTCGGTAAAAAGGACTTATATCATGGTCTTAAATGGGTAAAAACCATGATATATCACGCATCTTCTTAATAATTAAATTAAAATAAAATGAATTTAATAATTTTTAAATTCAACCAAAAACTAAAAATTAGAACAAAGGTGTATATATGTTTAATTATATCGAATCATTAAATGGTTAATTTGATTTTTTTTGTTCAACTGTTTGATTATACCGGATATATATAACAAATTGTAATCTTCTAAATAGTTTTAAATATTATAATTAATATATTTAAACTTAATAAAAATTTTAAAATATTATGAATATTTAAAATTTTTAAAAAATTCAAAAACAGAGGACGAGTTATATGGCAGAACATGTTTGAATCAACATTAATATATCATTACCCTGGCACTACAATAATTGTTATATGCTCATTTTATTAATTTGTTAACACCACCAATACTAACAATTATGTTGATTTAGTCAAAATTATCGAATCATGTTAATTTAGTTAAAATTATGTGGAATAAAAGTTGTCTCGCGGTTTACCGATTACAATTAAACTAAAAATTTTAAATTACAATAAAATATTTAAATAAAACATAAAAAAAACATCAACTCGCGGTGTATCGCGGGGTGAAATCTAGTATTTGTTATATTTGTGAAATTTTACATTAATGTTGCACGCTGTGGAGGTTTGTCTAGTCAATTAAAAGAGTGTTAAAAATAGAACTTTGGAAAATATCTAAAACCTATAAGAAGTAAAATATCTTCATTTCTGGTTCTAATGATGATTGTTCATAAGTGTTATATTCGGGTAGACGATCTATTTCTCTCTGAGAACTTTCATATCACAACCGTTCCCCACAAACTTTTGCCCTAGTGCCAAATCCCCCCGAATTAAAAGTTTCCGACTTATTTCCCCTTCGAATTGAAAGTTCTATAGCCCAGTCCTCATAAATGTTGGTTTTGACGGTTTACGATCAAAACCGATACAAAACCATCTAAACCCAATACCAAATCGAATCAAAATCTGACCCAACCCGTAAACAACCATTACTTCTTCTTCTTCACCCGGATCATTATGTCAATCAGTGATCAAACCAATTGTGTAATCATAAAAATATTAATTATGCAATCATATGTGAAAATCATTCATATATCATTTATTTATCTTTGAACGAGCCCGGATAAACAGATAAGAAATCACCATTTTGGGATTTTAATTCGATTCGAACAAGTTAAATCCTATTCTCTTCTAACGAAATCATCAAGATCCATTAACTAAAGCATCAAACTAATCAATCCACCATGAGGTTCAAACAAGGGAAGAAGCTCATTGATTCCTGGGTCTGTATCGATAATGAACTTTTTGTTAGTTCAATATCATTTTCGTCTCTCTTACTCTCCCTCCTTCTCCATCTCTTCCTCCGCCGCACCACCAAATCTTTTTTCTACCTCCTAACCCTAACTTCTTCCCCATCCATGGTCCCTTCCAGTGGCTCCGTCAAGGCTTCAATTGTTTCAGCTTCTATCTCGACGACAGGAGGTCTGTGATATTGATAATGGCGAGATGAATGAAAGAGGAGGATGAGGAGTTAGCTTGAGCATTGGAGTTTCGAAAGGGAAGTATGAATAGTTCAAAATTGATCAATCGAAACATCGTAATTTATCAATCGAACATTCGAAAGCTCACCGGAACCCTCATAATCGGCGCCATCGTGGAACAAATGGCACTTAAATCCTCTGCTCCTGCTTCTCCGATGACTTCTCCGCCGGATAACCATATTAACGACGCTCCTAGTTACCAGATTAACGGTGTTCCTGCTTCTCCTGCTTCTACGCCGGATTACCAGATTAACGGTGTTCCTGCTTCTCCTGCTTCTACGCCGGATTACCAGATTAACGACGCTCCTGCATCTCCGACGCTCCTTCTTCTCCGACGCTCCTGCCTCTCCAACGACTTCTCCACCGCACGTGCGACTGCCTCCATAGGTGATAACAGAAATCAGAGTGGGAAGACATACGAGAAACGATGAAGATCTGATTGTGATTAGAGTTGGTGGGTTAAGAAATTGGCAGCGAGAAACGATGGTGTAGAGCAGGGATCGGAATCAGGTCGGGTCTTCCTCAAAATCGGTTTATAGTATATAATTGGGTGTTATATCGGTTTACAAACCAATTAAACTGGTTAAGGATGATTTACAAATACAGTAAACAGAGTCTAATCCGGGTTTATGGAATGTAAAGTTTAGAACTTTTAAATCGGGTTGACTGGGCTATAGAACTTTCAATTCGAGCAAAAATAAATCTGGAACTTTCAATTCGAGGGGATTTGGCATTAGAGAAAAAGTTTGTGGGGAACGGTTGTGATATGGAAGTTCACGGGGGGAAATAGATCGTCTACCCGTTATATTCAGTGTTATACCCTAGTTGTAAGCTATTACTGTTTATTATAATAGCTTAATCCCACTTATTAATAGAGATTCATGTGAAATCAGATCTGTAATAGTTTCAGTAGGATTAAGTAGTTTGACTCATATTGTTTTTTTTAGCAACAAAAATATATTAATAAAGAAATAGGTTAAACAAGACATTTTGATGGAACATTTTTTACAAATGACAAATATCGCGAAAAAACACGAACATTTCGTGCTAAATTATCCGTTTTTTCAGTACAACTGCGAGAAATAAAAGTAAGTGAAAAATAAGAAAATACTCTCCTATCATGCTCTATTCCGTCCAAATGAAGTACGAAAGCTGGCCATTTAGCCGGAGAAAACACCATCTAAATTGTTTACGATGATAGCTTGATATATTCCTCTAAAATCATTTATGTAGTGGATTCATAAGTATTAAGTAATTTGAATTATACTGCTTAATGATAGCTGATCTTGTTATTAATGAATACTTAGATACCATAAGTTCAGGTATACATATATGTAATGAATTCAGTAGTATTATGTAATTTGAGTCATAAGCTATTACTGTTTTTTATGATTGCTTGATCTTACTAATTAATGGAGATTCCTGTAAAATCAGATTGGAGCGGCCATCGATGGATACTTAAGTGAACAACAAGAACACTGTCATTGTTGCACTCAAGTAAGTGTAGTCTCTCCTATTAAACTAAATTCCATAGGTTCTCAGAGACCAATAGTAGTAAGAAATTTAACTAGTAAGTTTATTGTTTATAATGTTTGCATGATTATTTTTCTCCATCGAAAAATATTTTTATTATCCAAATTAACTCAAGAATTACAAAATCAAAAATCATTATAACCACACTATCGATCTATTGATGATCTAGTGGTCTCTTCAAACTATCACTAAGATTGCAACAAAAAAATGGTGAGATATGCTTCGCAACAAACTCACTAGAACTTCATAACATATTTCGGAGGTGCACTGCATTGCACTATCCATTAGTGGTGATCACCTAACTTTTGTTTATTAAGTGGATGGATCATGAACTTGTGATGATAGTAATAAATTTTGACATTGAAATGATTGGTGTGTTGTAATATATGTATTTTGTTTCCATTTTATGAATTCAACGGATTTATTTCGCATGATATCGGTCCTCCAGAAAAATAACAGGTAATTCGCTTACCAAAGATCTAGAAAATGGTTGTGTAATCAAAGGAAGCTCTCAGCTCTGTGCTTGTGAGTTATCCAAACCTTGAGACATCAGTGGACTGCTGAGATTTAGCAACCATTGTTGTTCTACGCGAAAGATAAAAAATGAGAGTTCTCGAGCAGCATATGCGTTAGAGCGAAGAAGACGAAGCTTTGAATTTGTGTTGTTTTTTTTTTTGTTTCCCGCTCATGTATATATCCTTAAGTTTCACTCTCTTTTTTATCCTATTATTTTTTTCTCATAAATTCATTGGGGTTTTTGTGAAGTTCAAATAATTTTGAATAAGTGTAAAACTACTTACATTTCCAATTCTTTGAAGATATAATAAACCAATGGTTTTTTCTTTAAAAATAAAACCCTCTAATTTGACAAGAAACAAAAAAGATATCAACAATGTCCAACGTTTGATTTGGAGTTGATAAAACTTAGAATATTAAGAAGACTTACCTAAAATTAATATTAGTTTATGAACTATAAGTCGCAAAATTATAAAGGACCTCCTCTTTCAAACTCGTATGCATTTTTTCATTCATAAGCATTTCAGTGTCCTTTTGGGTAGCTGTGGTGTTTATCTGGTCAGTAAAAAAGTGTGCGTTAAAAATAAAACTTTGGAAAATATCTAAAACCTATACAAAAATAAATATACATAAACGAAACCGTACGATCGTCAAGAGAATCTAGAATTAATAAACATAAACGTTTGCTTATTTGAATTGTAGAACTTCAACGCCAACCAAAAGTTCTTTATTATCTTATTAAATATCTAAATTTATAAAACGTTACTCAAGTGCTTCGTTATAAGACCATTTGATCTCATTCTACAACTTCTCAAATTTTCAAGGAGACCTCTTTTCAATGCTATTAATCTTACGGTGAGGCCAATGCAACAACCCCATTTTTCTGCAAAGTTCTTGTTACCATAATTGCGTAAAGATTCTTTTCTTTTTTATGCTTCTTCTGTAGAAAGAGGAAAGTGGATAAGTTTATTTGGGCTTATATCCACTAATAGACCATTAACTAACCAAAAACACAATTACTATATGGGCTTCACGCGAGCCCAATAGCCGCCTCTTTGACTTTCTCTTCTCTTTTGTCGGCTCTTCTTCTAGGTCGACGTTTCTTCTTCTCCTTTTTAACGATTTGCTTCTTCTTCTCGTAGATTTCACTCTTGTTTGTACAGGTTCAATCAAAGAATTCAACTTCAACATATAAGTACTTCGGATTTCTTAATCTTTTCATAAAACTTATTCATATCTTCGTAAGCACTCTTCTCTTAACAATCTTCTCTTAACAATCTCATCTTCCTTACTACACACTTTCTGAAACATCTTCAGAAAATCTATCTCCAGTGAAGAAGCCATTGCAAGTCGCATCAATTGCGAAGAAATCGTCGAAAGTCGCAGCAGAGCAGTTGGCGAAGAATAAAAAGCAATCTGAACCTCTGAAAATTCCAACACCCGAATCGGAATTTGAAGAGTGGAACAAAGCGAAAATGATTTAGAGAGTGTGGAGTGAGGAAGATGAGATGGTGTTGCTTCAAGGAATGATTGACTTCAGGAGAAGAGTGCTTACGATGACCTGAGTGGTTTTTTGAAAGGTTACGATTTAAGAAACCAATCAGCTTTGAGGTAGGGAAAAAGAAGAATGGTGTTGAATCCACTTTTAAAAAAACTAAGGAAAAGAGATGTTTGGAATTAACCAAGATGGTTTGGAGAGTGATGTTGATTCTACTATTGTGAAGGGCTTTACAAAAGTAGTTGTCAACATCATTTCCCCAAATCATTTTAGCCAATACCAAACATCTCTTGTCATGAGTTTTCTTAAAACTGGGTTCAAGACCATTCTTCTTTTTCCCCATATGCTTATTCTTTAAAGACAAGATATTTGTTCGATAAAACTTTGGCACTACTGCAATCATCCCAGAGCCTGAGAATTCTAGCTGCAGATGATACAAACCTCAAGTTGCTCTCAATTAGTTCGACTTTCTCTCTCGTGAGTTCTTCGCCAAACAAGTAGACATGGAGCATAACTAAATGAACTCACAACCCCATTCTTCATATACTCTTCAGTATTCGGTAAGTAACCCGAATCAAACCACTTTCCTTCTATATGATACTAACAAACCAATCTATACACATGACGAGGTTTTATATGATAATTACCGATTTTCGAAGAGAGTCTGTTGGGTTTCGACCATGTGAATCGCAGGTCTTCATGCTAATCTCCATTGTGATCATATCTAGAGCTTCAAAGCAAACCTTCATGTATCTTGGTAGCGTCTCAAGCCCCTTGTGTTCCCTTCTAGACAGATATATATTCATTATCATTGACATAGTTAAAATAATAAATCATGTGAATCAACATAACGTATAGAGTAATTTATATGTACCTCTCAGCAACTTGTGTGAAGTTGATTGATTAGTTCTTCTAGCTCTCCATAAACATTGAAAATGTCATCTATAACGTAAACAAGCGATGTTGGTTTGGTAAGATCAAACCTTTGTTTGGTTAAGGTTGGATCTTGAAGAATTTCCATGGACCATGTGTACCACTTTAATGGCTAATTTCTTACCTTCTTCAGCTCTTTTTCTTAACCTAGCTCCCTCCACCTTTTAAAACATCAGAAACCAATAAAAGTTCTTACATCGAATTCACATATATATGACATAAAGTTAAATTAACATCGATCTTCGGGGTGTGTCTTGGTTTTACTTGAATAGTTAAGACATTTCTTCTTGAATCAGGGACTTGAACATAATAGAATCGATCTCAGCCACTCGTAATAGAGATTGTAACCACTCTTTATCTTCTTGACCTGCAATTTTTAGTTCTAGACTTCAAAGTGAAATATATTGCAGTTTCGGTTGGACACTTTTTATCTGAATCTATTCAAAAAGCAATCGAAAATACATAAAATACCAAAACAAATTGTACTTGTATAACCCAAATATATCAGTCCAATTCTCAACCACTAAAATAAATTTATTTTCCAAAATTACTATAACAAGTTTTATTTTTCAAAAATACCACAAAAAAACTTTATTTCCAAAAATACCACAAAACTAAAACCAAACTATAAACCCTCAAAACTAAACCCTAAACCCTCAAAACTAAACTCTAAACTCAAAATACTAAACCCTAAACCCAAAATACTAAACCCAAACTCAGATATTTAAATTTATAAACTCTTATAATTTAGTTTTTAGTTTTGTGGTTTTTTTAGAAATAAAACTTTTTAATTGTAGTTTTAGAAAATAAAATTTATTATGGTATATTTGGAAAATAAACTTATTTAGTGGTATTTGAAGGAATTTTTCAATATATCAAGTCTACCCAAGTTATCCGAAACACTCAAAAAATTTGTATTTATATCATCTACTGAGATTAACCGAAAGTATCCCAAATCGTATTTTTTGGTATTTGAAATATTATAAGTATAAATGTGACAAATATATTTTGGATATATACTTGGGGTATGTTTGGGTACCGATTCGGTTCTTTCGGTTCGGGCTAAATTCCAAGTTTTTACGTTTAGAGGTTTAGGACATGTTTGAATATTCCGCCGGTTTCAGTTCGGATTCAGATCTTCTTTTTCGTTTCAATTGCGGTTTCTATTTTTGGATCCGAAATCAACTACGGTGATTTCTGTGGACAATTTATATTATTTCAAACTTTAAAAGTAGAATATTTGCCGAACAAAGATAAAAATCTAAATAGATAACCAATAGGGCTAGAGACTTGAACCGGAAAACAAAAATGATATAAGCAATATGATTGTGATGAAAAATATTTTGTTAGCGTAAAACTACAAACCTTTCAACTGAACACGAAACTCAATGATTATCCAACTAATTTGGGGGTTAATCACTTACAAATACGTAGTTAAAATCTCTAATCCTAGCAGAACGAACCAATTCTATAAAAATAAATAAATAAGAAACTTAGAATGAGAAAGTCTTTAAGGACAATATTATCACTTTAAATAGATCCGAATCTCAAACAAAGCACACTTCTAAAGTAGATGATGTTCACATGCATATATTGTCCAAATCAGGTTCTCCAGCTTTTTTAGAAGCACCGATGGACTACAGAGATAGGAGCCCTTCACTGGTTCACAAGTCTTTCACAAATGTAGCGGATGTGTCAACGTAATACACAAACTTAAACCTAGTAATATGTTAAATCATATTAATTTGAAAAATCAAAGCCTAAAAAGTAAGAAATAGAACGAGTCAAATTTTATTAGTTTTTGGCAACTGAGTTACAAGTGGGACCATAGAGAAGACCACACCCCAAAGACTCTAAAACCCATTGACGTTGTTTATTCATTTCTTCTCTCGAAACCTTCTTAGAAGTCTGCGAAAGTAATGATGATTGCTTTGTCTATTATAACGAAAATTACGGAGAAAATCTATTAACAATAAAAAGTAATTTAGAATCTTAAGTTTACCGAATTTTGGCGTGATGCAATGCCCTCTAAAATACTTATCACATGTTTTCTCCTTTCACATCTCATTAAAAAGAATTAATTTGTTTTTAGTTCTAGACTTCAAGTGAAATATATTGCGGCACAAGAACAATTAAATTAATAATTGACTTCGTGTGACTATTTATAAATAGAAGAAAAATTCAAAATATAAATTTTAACTATAGTACAGCTAAATATGTTTATAAAGAGAACCAAAAAGACAGTGTTTACGGTTTTAAATTCCGAATTATACCCTATTATTAATAGGCTTTTTTAACTATTAAGCTAATTCTATAACAAATTAAACAGTATTTATGTGATGTGTTGCAGATATAAAGTAGCTCGACAAGAATAACGAGCTGCATTTTCGTATAGGTTTCAAACAACGACTCCATTTTAGCAACGTATGATATCGTTTCATAAGAAAGATTGGTGTAATGTATCAAGTTAAGGTGAAAATTTTCGGGGAAAAAATGTATCATGTTAAGGATTATTTGATATAGTAATTTTCAACTAACTTAATTTCTATTATTTATTGACGTTTTTTTATCTAAGGTATGTAATTTAACTTAAATAACATGCTCTATAATAAACCAACAATATTTATAAACAAAATTCAAATGCTATTTTAGTTGCAAATGTTTTATCTAAAAATAGCAAGAGGCGCTTTCCTCTTTGCATCTCAACTACTAATTCAAAGGTCACATATAGGCATAATCTTACATTTGAAGTTAATCATGCTGATCTTTCAAAGATCTTTTTTTTTCTTTGTAATCAACTACAGGATTAACTTTGAGTTTTATTCCTATTTATTAGTATTTCTCGAAAACAAATGAATAGGACAAAACTAGACTCGAAGCGTGGGGCGGCTCTTGTCGTGTTCTTTGCACGATATCTAGAAGAGTCGTATTGATCTTGAGTTAAGCGTTGACCTTTAATTGTAATAGAGAAAATAAAATAAAAGATAAATGAGGAGTCAACTTTACCTAAAAAAGTAATACTTATACTAATTAAGAAAATAAAAAGATTACGAGTCAACTTTACCTAAAAAATGGTAAAACTTACAAGACCAATACGACGGCAAAAAAAAATGGAAAAGGCAAATAAAGAAAGAAGACCAAAACTAGTCAACCACTAATCAGTAGCCACATAACCAAAGAGATGATTTGATTGCGCTTTGTGCACTATAGCGTGTCAAATGGTTATATTTTTTGGATTTAAATTACTTTCTCAAAAGAGAATGATAAGTTTTTTTTTTCTTTCAAAAATTACTACCAGTTTCATATCTATAAAAATGACTACCAAGTTTATAAATCCATGAACCATAAAGATACTGCTCCATATGTATATATTATATAATTTATAGTATGTCTACAAATAAATCGTTGATATAATAGATGTTGTGGGTTAGTGCTAAAAACAAAAAAAAACGTTTCATTGAGGTATCTTATTATATATGAATAATTCCATATTTTCTCGGTCCAATAGAATTTCAGTATTTCCCCAAGGGGTATGTAGTTTTGTTGGCGTAATCTGAGACTTGCAAGAGTAGCGCGCCTCAAGATCACAGATTCAAGTTTTGATATAGAAAAAATGACTAATTTACATATTTTGTGTTTTATTTTTATTTTTTTGGTTAAAGTTACATATTTTGTGTTTGGCACCAAGAAATTATGTGTCAAAGTTTATAACCTTTGAGTATAATCACGAGATTTTATTTATAACAAAATACATTTATCTCTCGAAAATATAATATATTATCATAATAGGTTTGGAGATTTTTTTGGGCATCTTGTTGGATTCTCTAGTAAATCCAGGAAATAAGGAACCACAAAAGCTTCAATGCAATTTATCGACCACCTACAAATATTATTGACATCACCTTATAAGAGTGTGATGGTTGGTTTTCGCAACTTAACTGCATTGATGATGTATATGTTGGATGGGTTACTAGAAAAACCCATAGCAAATGATCAAGGACTAATCTCTTGTCATGTAGACGTTCTTTTAGAAAACTGATGTCCCAAAGTTCGAAAACTAAGCCTTTTAGCAAAAAAAAAACAAAAGCTCGTAAACTCAACCAATTTGTGATAAAAATAACAAAACAAATTCACTTACACGGAAATGTCTTTTCCTTTTTTTCTATCTAGCCAAGTATGATTCTGCATATGTCACTTGTAAATTGATCTATATAGAAATTTGTTAATGTATTAGTTCCATTTGTTTAGTTTTCCACTATTTTTATGATATGAAATTCCTTTTTTTTTTCGGCTTATAATATGAAATTCAAGAAGTTGCAAATCCTATACAATCCTTTTTTGTATATATATTTTTTTAAAAAAATTGATGTAAATTCAGGTTTTTAACAGAAAAAAAAAAAAGCAAGATGCAAATGACACACAGTACGTACACACCTTATAACTATGTCATTGCCATGTCATCAAACACTATACAAACGGTGTGTAATATTGCATTAATTACCCAAAAAACGTTAGAAACATGGTTTTGTTTTTGTCATACAAACACTGTAATTAATTAAGAAATTATTAAAATAACCCTAAATCCTAATATAATAGTATAAAATAGGAGTATAGGACTAATCAAAACGCTTTTCTTTTGACCGTCATTGCTAAATATTTATTTATCTAGAAGGCTAAATTTTCTTTTCTTTATTCTTGGAGCTCACTACCCCACGTGTCTGTCACGGCCATGATGATTTCTCCGATCGTATCATCGTTCTGTAATCGTGCAAAAAAAAAAAAAACCTTTCGTTTTTGTAGTCTTCTGCATTTCATCCTAACGTCAGCATGACATCCTGCATAGGAGATATATAATATTACAATAAATAAGAAGTTTTGTTTTTTTTGATAAATAAACAAAATACTACTAATACAACTGGAATGTAATATCAGATGCACAACTGACATTTCATAAGTGAAATATGGGTTATGGTTGTATTTTTCGGCTGTTATTCTTCAGTGACTATCATTTATTTCATCTCTAAAAATAAAACAAACATTATTTGTGTTGTAATATATCTTTTGCATATAATCAATAAGTCTCATAGATAATCTTCTTAATTTATTTATTTTGTCAAACAAGTTTTTCATTCATAAGCTAGACGGTTACAAGATAGGTAAAATTAAACGAATAATCCTTAATAGCGAACCATAAAACTAAAACATTAACGCATACAAAATCTAAAGATAGAGACACAAACTTAACAAACTAACTATGATCAACAATGTTTAGACGTTTTTATCCGCAAACAATTAGGTAGTTATATAAGTTCTTACACATCACAAAAATTTGCCATAGCTTAGATATATACATTCTGACATTTTTATAACAGTATCAAATGAATTCTTTTTCTGAGTATTCCAATAGGCTTTTGGTTTATAAATCTACTCATTCTATATAGCCAGAATATTTATATCAATATTATTTTATATTTTGAGTGTTACAAATCAATATTAATATATGCAGCATATTCCTAAATTTTGATACGTTTAATTGGGCATGTTTACAAAAGAGATTAGTATGTTGTTAACATTTTGTTATGTGGGGGACTCCTTTTAGATAAGTTATGTTATTATTTTTCTAACTAATTAATGTGAACTACATGAAAATAAAAATTACTTAAGAGCTCTCGTGAGTCCCACAAACAGCGTTACGTTACTTACGTGTAAAAAGAATGTTCTCATAAACAAAGAAACAAAGAAACATTTGCTTTTCCAAATACAAAACAAAATAAAAACAACAATTGTTGGCAAAAGATTTTGAGAAATTGTGAAGACAAATGATGATGATGATTTGGAGTTTTGAAGAAAAGAAAGAGTCGCTGACACTTATCCGACTATCTGCGCCAAACAAAGTCTCCACTCATATTTGCCGTGTGGGTCCTTTTTTTTTTGACTACTTGTCGTTTTCCTTCACCTACTTTAAAATTACATACATGTTTTTTTTTTCTATTTTTAAATTACATACATGTTCATATTGCTTCTACATATATATACGTTTCTATACTAATTTGTATATATGTATATAGCAATATTGCATACGTATTTTGGAGCAATTCATCGTCAACTAAGTTCATCTTAAAACGAGTGCATGAATCTCTCTGTTCGTGATCAAGTTTTACTCCTACTTCCGAAAAGTGTACACTTGCATATTCGTATTTTTATGAAAATATGACAATGCGGTACATTTCAAAACTAGTAGTTGATTCAACTATATATGCCGTCGCCATGATTTTTTAATAGTTTTTTTTCTGATTAGCAAGAGGTATAGACTTTGGCTTATAATTTATGTGGAATGGGAATCGGAACATGTACATTAGCTCTCTTTTCAACATAGAAACTCAAATCCGTAATTTTGAGGTGCATTAACAGAAAATACATTTTTAATAAATATTTCATATAATTTTAACATTATTTTTGTTTGATCCGAAAATAAATTTGCGGTATTTTTGCAAGACAAACAAATATTCAAAAAAAATCGGTTATGCTTACAGTAGAAACATGTGATACTGATTGATTATTAAATTATGTACGCCTTAGATATCTAAGATTGTGTTTACATTTAACAGAACAAAAAGAAGATGATAATGATATCTATTTACATCAGTAAATAAATGCGTTTTAGATAAAATTATTAAAAGTTTGTTTATGAAACGAAAAAAGGAAGAAAGTTTTATAAAAATTGGATGCTATTTTGCGTATGTGCTCGATAATGATAACTTCCAAATGTCGACCGACAAGAGTCTAGAGGAGTGTCGGTCTACAGATCGATGGGATCGACCAGACCGTTAGAACAAAATAACCGATGGGCTGACAAAGATTCTTCGGATCTAGTTTATGTTGTCATACGATGGCTGTGACACATTCCTTTTAACGTTCATTTAATAAATTTTATTTTATCCAATTTCAACCTAAACTAAACAAGTGTGTTCATAGAAGATTAAGTTAGTCACGTTGAGTCAACTTTTTGGATTAACTATTAACTTATCAGTTAACGAGATTTTTTCATTTTTGATGGGCTTAAGCAAGTTGATCAAATTGGCTTTGACACTTTCTTAGTTTATATAAAATTAATTTTAGTTGCACGACGAAAACTTACTAGTCGTATGGATCTGACCTAACTGTCTCTGTATTTCAGCGCTTCAGAAACTCTTTAAGTCAATGCATTGTGTCGCACAGAGAGACCATTAAGCAATTTTCAATTAATTCTTCTATTTTTAAAATGATTAGATTTAATTGGGGCCCTTTAAGTCTTAATTTTTCCACAGTAGCCATTATCCAATAATTTATTACCAGTTTCACTGATTTTGTTTTAGATTAATTTGGGTCCTTTAGTCTTAATTTTTCCACAATAGCCATTATCCAATAATGTATTACCAGTTTCGTTTGATTTTTCTTTTATATTACTAATTACTAGAGTGTCAAATATTTTTGTATAGCTATCAAGATATTCACCCTGACTAACTATGAAAAATGTTCTCTTAATCTTAAGATAACTTTTAACTGGACTACCATAAATCGATTAGTTAGTCTTTTTCATTTTATTTTAAAGATAAATAACAATTTAAGAAGATAACAACACAAATGTAATGACTTAAAACGATCATGAAATGCATTATTTGATTAATTTTTTTTCTTTTTATCACATCTAATGTTGAAATACCACACTTCAAACATTTGTTTTTATAATATGCATTCTATCATATTTGAACTTAAATAGTGATACAACGACGTACTAACACAAATCACTAGCACTAGAACGTACTTTTCATAGTCACCATGCTTTGAACATTCATAACCAAAATATAAATTGGTTCTTACTATTGACACAAAATGGTACAAATTTTCGATAAAAAAAAAGGTAAGTGATACCGAAATATTTAAAAGCAGTGAAAAGTAGCGGTAAAATAATACGGTTAGGGCATCTCCAACCCCGCTCTATATCCTACACCAAACTCTATTTTAGAGTAAAATCTGCTCCAACCCCACTCTATTTTCAACACAAAAATAGTGTAAACCTATTTTTTACTCTAAATATAGAGTAATCTTATTTTCCACTCTATTTTAGAGTTGAACTTTTTTATTTATAAACTAGTCTCTGTCATTTTAAATTATTTTATTTTAAGAACTATAATAATTTATTTAACAAACAAAATTTCAGAATCTTATAATATCTTTTTAAATATAAAATACAATGACATAAAACCATAAACTGATAATAAATAATAATTAAAAAACATTAAAAATTGAAATTAAAATACATAATATAAATTAAAAACAACAACAATTACTAATTTTATGAGTTAATAATCCGGTAAATCGTTTCCGGATCCACCCAAATTATTAAAATATTGTCCAAACGAATCAGTTTGAGGTTGATCTTGTTGATATTGTTGTTGTTCGGCCCTTTTTCGATAAATCCTTGTTTGTTCACTTTAAACATATGCACGAAGATTTGGATCTGATATCGAGTTCAAATCTTTCTTGCTCGATTTAGACAAATTAAAACTAAAGACGCTCATTTTTCGCTTCGAAATGCGTTAATTGATCACCTATGGGAAAAATATACGAATGATGATGAATAAATTTAAATCTATTTTCTTTTGTTATTTTTATGTGGTGTATTGTGTTTTTTATATTAATAAATTTTTTTTGTTATTTTAATTCTATTTTGTTTTGATATTTTTGTGTTGTTATTTTATGGTTAGTTATAAAGATTTTCATAATTTTTAGAAGTTTTGAAAGAAAAAAAATTAGTGGGTTAATTTTTAAGTTCTATAAATAAAGTATATTATTTAGCAATTAATAACAAACGTGAAAATAAGAATATACTTAGAATATTCTTTTTAGAGTGAAAAATAGAGTAATACATTGGAGAGAAATCCAACTCTATTTTAGAGTTACTCTATTATAGAATAAAAAATAGTGTAATACATTGGAGATGCTCTTAGAAAATATGAGAATAACATTTTTAGTATTACTATGTGAATGGTAATATTAAAATAGTGTAGTGGTATATGATTATTAACTACCAATTAGACTCAATTTTGTTTTTTTGTCAACAACATGCATAATACAGGCTTGAATTTAGATAATAATAGTACTAAGATACGATATGTTCTGATCTAAAAAATGTATTTTAATAGAAATGATTTAAAATCACAAAATTTATTACTATTTTTTAAATAGATGGGATATAAATCGGGTAGGACTCAAACTCTCTTCCATTGATAAAACTTGATTATTTACTAGACGGTGACACAGCCCGGTTCACTATGATTCGAGCAGTATAATGATCGTAAAGAACAGATAAAGTTACTATTATCAGGTTTAACATATCCAATTTTAAATTTGTGTGGCTGTCGCATAAAATGGACATAAAAATTAAGAAAAAGGGGAAAAACAAAACAATGACTTGTAATTAGTAAAGTGCAATAATTGATTGACTTATCAAAATTATTTGAAGAATAAAATATTTATGGAATTTAGGAAAGCTAGTTGAAAAGAATATGGACCGTTTGGTATAAAGAGATTGTGAAAAAAGTCACAAACACAATAGGTCCAGAAACGGTGACGTGACACACAGATCGAAACTCAGCATCGATCGACGATCGTCATCATATACCATTTATCCCTTTAGTCTCAAGCCACAAGAACAAATCTTATTTTATACTACTATTTTTACCCAAAAGAATCTGATCGACAATGAAATAAATATTGTTTTGTTCTCTTATCCAAACTTTATAATTGTCGTAGTGATCTATATGTTTTATGTAAGAAAAAAATCATTGAATATTGCAAAATAAAAATAGTATCACTGGCTGAATAATTTATTTGTGATTTGTGGGTGTTTAAAATGTATATAAAATATTTAAATACTTCAATAACTTAAGAAAGTTATTGTTTTTGGTATGCAGCTCACACATCAAAATCTATAATCTCGACCTTGGCGTAGTTGTATAACACATTTTAATTTTGTTTTCAAAAGTACCACATTTTTTAATTTAAGAAAACTTAAGTAAATTTTCCTTTTTCAACTAATTAAAACTTCCTGAGGTGGCACAAATTTCACAAAAATAGTTAAAAACATTTAATCAATAAAAAAATTATCATTGATAAAAAGGTTCTAAACCAAAATTCATACATCCAGTCAGACGATATACTAGAACACGTAAAATGGTTTTTTCTCAAATGTTAGTCGAATCTCTGAACTCTAGTTTTGTCTTTAATGTTTTTCCGATCGAGCCAATCATTTTTGATAATCATTTATGGTATTCTCTTTTCCATAACTATAATATGTTTCAAGTTCTGTTATTATATGTTTCAGAAACAATTATTTGTTTAATTGTATCCCAACCTCATTCATTTTCGTTTTTATAATACTCCGTAAAATTTTGGACCTTTATTCCATTTATTTCCGGTCTGAACTGATTTTTGGTAATATCTATTGAGGCGTAAACCATTTTTTTCAAGTGGAGACTCAAACATGGGAACAATTATGATTTAACCTCTTCCCAAAAAAAAATTCTTAAAATATTTAAAATTAAGTGAAAAGTTATTTTCAAAAAATTATATTTTTCAGTTTTTAGCGAATAATGTATAGCTTCACTCACTAAAAAACTGTAACATATATTAGAAGTTAAAAAAAAATCATATATGAAAATACGGATAGATAATCCTAAGAACATATGTTCAAAAAGTTACTAACTATTTATATTTAATTAAAATAAAATATTATTAATATGTTATATATACTTTGGCATAGACTATAGTCATATTTTGTTTTAAGCAATTTCTAAACTGATCTGATGAGAAAAATCATGTATGGAAGCATGAATAATTAATAAGAAATATCATTGTTCAAAATATAAAACTTTTATATTTAAGTGCAAATTTTTTTTAATGTATGTTATATATACGCATGCGTAGACTATAATTAGTGGTGACAGGTTTTCTATTTCTGACCACTTAATAAACGATCGATATTCGGGATTTTGATGTCAACCAATCATAGGTTACCGTTAAATATAAATATTATCCCCCTTTTGGCATCTTGCATAATACCAAACACCTATCTAATCTCGAATTAAATATTTAATTAATTAACATAAGAAGATAATTATCACTTCTTGAAATAGCTAAGCAGCAAAGAAACAAATCTCACATACAGTTGTTCTTAGAATAATAGAACAAAATTGAGGGATTAGGAACACTATTATTACAACATCTTTCTTTCAAATAAAATATATATCCTAAGGTATATATAAAAATATCAAGATTAGTTTTATTAAAAAAAACTCACTTGGGAATGTTAGATGATATAGTTTTTGTCTTCAAATGTCAACTAAAATCCGGTAATTTCCACACACTTGTCCGTACTTGCCTATATATACATACACACCCTCATAAACGTATATCAAATTTTCACATTAAAGCTCTTCATATCACATACCACACACTCATATATCTAAGCTTTGACCTTCGTATAGCAACGATCTACAAGAAAGCATATATTAAAACTCTCTGATTAATTATCTTTATATGGCGGAGGAGTTTCAAGCGACGGCGGCGATTTGTGGTGGTGGAGGCGGCGCGTGGTGGAACTCGCCAAGGAGCGTTATGTCTCCTTCGGATCATTTCTTGTCACCTTGTTTTGGAGCTGCTATCACTTCCGATGATTTTGGCTCGCAAGAGAATAATATCAAATCTAGGATGACTTGCACGGACAACAATATCGTTTTCGGGCAGCGGGAGGCGGATTCCGATAGTGGAGGAAGCACCGTGACGATGGACTCGACGTTGCAGATGATGGGTCTAGGGTTTTCCTCAAATTCCTCTACAGATTGGAACCAAACCATTTTGTAAATTCCTATAAAAACCCTATATTTATTTTCTTTCTTTCACTTTTCTTGATGAACAAGATTGAAGATCTTCAATAATATTCATGAGATCTCTTTTGTTCTTGCTTTGTGTTTTTCAGACAAGAAGACTTAAACTCAAACTTCATAAGGAGCTCACATGATCAAGATCATGGCCAAGGATTCTTATCCACAACTACGTCACCTTATATACTTAATCCAGCTTGTTCTTCTTCTCCATCAACTTCTTCGTCCTCGAGCTTGTTACGAACCTTTTACGAACCCGAACCAAGTCCATACAACTTTATCTCCACCACAAGTGGTTCAATCAACGATCCTCAACTCTCTTGGGCTAATAAGACAAATCCTCATCATCAAACCGCTTATGGACTAATTAACAACTTCTCTAACAACGCAAACTCTCGACCCTTTTGGAGTTCTTCATCAACTACTAACTTAAACAACACGACGCCGAACAATTATGTAACCACTCCGCAGATAATCTCTACCCGTTTGGAGGACAAAACCAAGGTAAATAATCTCATATATGTCGAAATAATTTTGCTGATATATAATTTTTATGGCTAAAGTTATTGATTTTTTTTTTTTTTTTTGTTGAGAAGAATCTGAAGACAAGAGCTCAGAGTGAGTCTTTGAAGAAAGCAAAGGATAATGAATCTGCGGCGAAGAAACCGAGAGTCACCACGCCTTCACCGTTGCCAACTTTCAAGGTACATAATCATATTTCAAGATTTGTTTCTAACCTTTTTTTTTATTCAATTTCTTGGTGGATAAAATGGATTGTAAATGAAACAGGTGAGAAAAGAGAATCTAAGGGACCAGATCACTTCATTACAACAACTAGTTTCACCTTTCGGAAAGGTGAATTATTTATTTGTTTATTTATTTTATTAAAACCAAATATATACAACCAAAATCATTTCTTTTTTTTCTTTTTTCTTGGTTTGATTTATGTATTAAGCTAGCTTCTTATTATTTTATTTTTTTTGGTATATTTTTGGGTTAAACTTCAGACAGATACTGCATCTGTTCTCCAAGAAGCTATAGAGTACATCAAGTTCCTTCACGACCAAGTCACTGTACGTTTCTTGTGAATTCTCTCCTAAATTATTGTATTCAAGAAACCCTAGAAATGAGCACGTATTAAGCATAGTAATGTTTTTGAATACAGGTTCTAAGCACTCCATACATGAAACAAGGTGTTTCGAGCCAACAACAGCAACAGGTTTATTACTCGAGCTAGTGTTTTGTTTTTGTTTATCTTGGAGTCTTCGTGCTATAATATAATTATGGTTGGTTAAGTACTAATTGTATGGATTAATCGTGTAGATATCTGCTAAATCGAAGAATCAAGATGGAAATGAGAGTCACGAGCTAAGAGCACACGGTCTATGTCTCGTCCCAATATCAAGTACGTTTCCAGTGGCTAACGAAACAACAGCCGATTTTTGGACACCAACGTTTGGGGGCAACAATTTCAGGTAGAGAAGATAAACGTATATTATACGGTTCTTAATCAGCATCAAGATATTATTTTATAATTGTTAGCATGAAAATAAGAAAGTAATAAAAATTCACAAGTCATGATCAAAGATTGAATCATTACTTGGAGAAAAAGTAGAGATGGGAGAAGAAGAAGGTGACTCTTCAAAGGTGGGCAGAGGCAACAATGGTGTTGGAGGGGACCAACTTCAAAAGCAAGAATGATTTAGGGTTTAGAAAATATGGGATAATCTATTATAAACTAATAGGGTCTATTAAAAACAACTAAAAAAGAAACATACTTTAACTAATTATGCATGTTATATACGTAATAATTAAGCTAAATTTGTTTTTATTATTATTATTATTATATATATAGGTGAATAAAGAGATAGCGTTGTGGTTGTCAAGACGGATGGGAACATATGCTAAATTCAGCTTGGAGACTCTAAAGCATGGCAATAATTTTAATGTATTTTCTTCTTCTTTTTAAAAATAGTTTATGGTGGGTTTTATTGCTGAATTTAGCAGATATGGGTTGTTTTTATGTTGAAGAACCTTTTGTTCCTGTCATTGTTCTTGAATATATATATGCATATCTTTGCCGTTGGTGCCATCTTTAATTGGTGGTTTTTCATATATATGAAGTTCTTCGTTTAAAATATTATATATATATATATTTATATATTTATGTATCTCTGTATATGTAACTGATCCAACGTTCCATAAACTAATTTTTATGGTGAAAAAATAACAAGAGTTTATATGGAAAATCACTGAAAAAATCTTGTTATCATTTTTAGTAGCAATATACATGCTCTAATAGTAAAATATAATTTCGTTTTAGTAAACTTCTTCATGCTACCGTAGTACTACTAAAAAATAAGTAAAACAAAAGATTTAAGTTCTTTTTTTTGGTTTTGTATTTATTTCATAATTATTTATAAGATATACAGAAGTTATTTTTCAGTTCAATTTTTCGAATCGATCAATTCACATATCATGGTATCGATAATTTTCAAATCTTTTAATTTTATAGAAATTTAAAATATACCTAATTAATTATAAATTTTAAAAATATTTTTAAAACATTAAAAAAATTTAATCATAATAAAACAGACATTTTGGGATACAAACCAGATCGATTTTAATCTTCAAAAATCCTGGGTTAAATGTAATATGTTCGTACATATCCATGTATAAATGTGTTTTTCCTTGGATTCAACTTTTTGTTCGTTCGATTAGAAATATATATTATGAAAATTTGGTAGTGGAAGCCAGTAGACAAGCGGTCCACTGCTGCTTACTTTATGATTTGAATATACATATATGGTTTAGTATAGATACTGATAAATATATACCAATTTGACATCTAACATCATTCATGTTTACGCAGAAGAAAATATTATTCATGTCTTAATATATAAAGACATGTATGTGTGTCTAAGCTACCAAATGTCACTTAAAATATATGCACGAATTTAACTCTTATTAAGATCTCAATCTCGATAAAAACTCAAGAGAGGCCCCATGCATGATTAGCCGATTTTTAAAATTAATTAAACTTTGTGAAAACCCGGATGAACTTGTATTTGAGATTTTTATCACAAACTCAGAATCATTGAGTTACTTTTATTAAAAATCTTGTTAAGAACAGAACTTTTTCTTAACTGGTTTTACACAAAATCTAAACACCTTAGCTTTTCTAATCACACATTTTAGAAAAGATATATAAAAGAAGAACACTCTCTCTTTTTCTCTCTTTATAACATGATTTTGATCTTCTCAACTTTTGTTAATTGAAAGCTCAAAATCCTCTCTCTCGCTCTGTTAAGGTTATTTTCTTAGATACACTAATCACCCTTTTTATACTAGTCGGGTATTTGTGTTTCCAGGAAAATCTTACAGAATCTAAGATAACTCTAAATCTTTATTTGAGTATGTCTTTTCTGATTATGGAATCTTTCTAAGATTATCTCCTTGTTAATCTTCACGTAAGCCTTCCTATGATTTCCTCCACGTCAGCAGTCCAATCTTGATGTTGCACTTACACTTACAAGACATGCACTTATAAGACATGTACTTACAATCACTTTTAAGACATGTACTTATAAGAAATGTAACTCTAAATTCCTTATAAGACATGCACTTACAATCTCCCTCTTTTTGATTCAATTTGTCAATTCAAGCTTTCCTGCATTAAATCTTTCAAGTGCTCACAAGCATTTATAATATCACAGTGGAAGCTTTCAAAGACATAGATAAGTAAACAATAATTTCAAACAATGAGCTGCTTCATCCATAAAGTTTTTAAGAACAATATCATCATTTCCAAAATACTACAGCATAAAGTTAATCTAAGCCGAAAACATTATCAGAGTAAAATATAACAGTGACTTCTGATTTTTAACCAAAAAAAAAAAACTCCCCCTGAATCTAGACAATCCTAATTGATTCAGACTCTGATTCTTCTTCCTCAAATCCCTCAGATCTTTCTTTATCCAGACTATGTGTTCTCATAGGTGAATACACAGGATAAGGATCTCCAACAGGCTGAGGAGGGTCTGGATCATCAGCTTCAGGTTCTAAAATTTTTTGACCCTCATTACCAGGAGCATTAGATGTTTCACCCTGACCATAATCTCCCCTGCTTGATTGGGACAATTGACTCAAAAACAGTACAAGCAAGCAATTGGCAGTGATATCCTAGCTATAGAATAGAAAACATACCTTCAAGTCGTGTAGCCATATCCACAAGCAATGAGGCAGTGTACCGTAAGTCAGCTGCTAGTGATTTCCCAAAGATTTGAGGACTTGTCCTTCTGCGAATTTACCCAGTTCCCCCACGGACCTCTGGATTAAAAGCTTTTGGTTTTGGTTCAGCTTTCTCAAAGACTTCAAGATTGATTTCCCTTTGAAAGTGAATGACACGATAGATCAGATTAGGAAAAGGCAAGACATTTTGTCGTTGTCCTGGAAATCGTGCAGCCTTTTCAACTTGATCATAGACCAACTTTCCTTAGTTAAATGGGATCTTCTTTTCAATGAGTTACATAATTTTGGCACGATCCACAGTCACATTGGAGTTGTTCTTTGAAGGTATCCAGTTGAGACAACAGATGAGATACAAACCAGCAAGACAAGTAGACATAGCTGAGGTCTTCAGATCTTTCCAACTCATAACCCTTTCAGAAGACAGATACTTAGCTAAGGCATGCTTACTGAGCTCTACTCGATCAAGTTCAAACTTAGGATGCCATTTGATAGCTGGAGTTCGAAAAACCTTGTTGATCATTTGTGGTGAGAACTCATACATCTTTCCTCTAACAAAAACTTTAGACTTCAGAGTCTTAAAGTTGTAGATGTGGAAGTTTGAATAGAATTCCCAAATTATTTGAGGAACAAAAGCTTCTACCTCAGTAACAGTTTCCAATAAGTGGTTCTTGTCAATCAATTCCAGCATCTCATTACTCTCTACAGATCCACGAGGAACATACCTTTGTTCAAAAAGCTCACGTCAGCGAAATTCTTTGTATTGCATTTCTCCCTGAGTTGTGAGAAATCGAGGTGGAGTTCCTGACAGAGGTGGATATGGTGGCTTCCAAATTGAAGGATCTGCAGCATCGCGTTTCGACTGATGGTATCGGTGAATACTGCTTCTGTCCGATGGGTCATAAGGAAGACGACCACGGGATGTGAAAACTGTTTTTAGCAGAACTGGAGCTGGATCCCGTATTGGTGGCTGGGACGAAGAAGAAGCCTTTGTTCCTGAAATAATTTGGGAATTCTATTCAAACTTCCACATCTACAACTTTAAGACTCTGAAGTCTAAAGTTTTTGTTAGAGGAAAGATGTATGAGTTCTCACCACAAATGATCAACAAGGTTTTTCGAACTCCAGCTATCAAATGGCATCCTAAGTTTGAACTTGATCGAGTAGAGCTCAGTAAGCATGCCTTAGCTAAGTATCTGTCTTCTGAAAGGGTTATGAGTTGGAAAGATCTGAAGACCTCAGCTATGTCTACTTGTCTTGCTGGTTTGTATCTCATCTGTTGTCTCAACTTGATACCTTCAAAGAACAACTCCAATGTGACTGTGGATCGTGCCAAAATTTTGTACCTCATTGATAAGAAGATCCCCTTTAACTATGGAAAGTTGGTCTATGATCAAGTTGAAAAGGCTGCACGATTTCCATGACAGCGACATAATGTCTTGCCTTTTCCTAATTTGATCTATCGTGTCATTCACTTTCAAAGGGAAATCAATCTTGAAGTCTTTGAAAAAGCTGAACCAAAGCCCAAGGCTTTTAATCCAGAGGTCCGTGGTGGAACTGGGTACATTCGCAGAAGGACAGGTCCTCATATCTTTGGGAAATCACTAGCAGCAGACTTACGGTACACTGCCTCATTGCTTGTGGATATGGCTACACGACTTGAAGGTATGTTTTCTATTCTATAACTGGGACATCACTGCCATTTGCTTGCTTGTACTGTTTTTGAGTCAATTGTGCCAATCAAACAGGGGGAGATTATGGTCTGGGTGAAACATCTAATGCTCCTGGTAATAAGGGTCAAAATCTTTTTTTTTTTTCTCTCAGTTTTTTGTATCAGTTTTTTGAAACTAAAAAAGCTCAGAGGTTTAAGCTCTCAATAACTATTTCTCCTATTTGCCAAGATCTGGGTTTTTTAAGGGGCAATTTTTAAGACTGATACACCAAAACCTTCTTCAATAAATTTCTGGCTATTCCAAATAGACATATCCCTTTGTCTTTGTCTGAGTAGTCTTCACACTTTCATATCTCAGAGAATAAATTGAGGGCATAGTGTGAGGCAACAATGAGACATATTGAGGCTAAGGATTTGTTCAAGCTTCTTACTGCTCCTTTATGCTAAGAGAAGAAATTCAAAAAGTCAAGACCCAGATTTAACCAAAAGGTAGATTTATTCACTCTTTTTTTTGTAAAATCTCTTCATCTGAAGGTCCTTCATCCTTTTTTTTATATTTTGTTGCTTGTATTTCTGTATTTCTTTTTTGTAAACTCTGTATGCAGTGCTGTTATTTGAGTATCCGAGAAAGAAACCTTCTTCACTACGTGAGTTGAATTTTCCCAGCTGATCTTTATCATTTAAGATATAACAAACACACCCAAAAATGTGAAAGTAGCTTAGATTAGGCTTTTTACCTTTCCAGATTTCATACGGTGTTTTGTTTGTCCCTGCCCTTACATATACGCGATTTATCACATAGCAAGCTGTGTTGATAGCTTCAGCCCAAAATCTTTCAGAGATTCCATTGCCATGTATCATTGCCCTTGCCATTTCTTGAAGAGTTCTGTTTTTTTCTTTCAATTCCTGTAATAAAAGATCAAGAGCTTTGATTTTTCTTCTTTCTCTTCAAGCTATTTTCTTAATTTTTCAATCACACCTTTTAGATTTAGCTTTCCTTCTGTTAGTATCACTTTTTCTTTTCCAAGAATCAACCAGTTATCATAGAGTTTTCTAAATTCAGAAACCACATCAAGTTCTTCTTCATTATTATCACTGTCAGAAACTTCTTCATTATCACATACCCCTCCGATAAAAGCTACATATCCTCTTTCTCCATCTGATGAGTCATCTTCTTCAGTTTCACTCTCACTTTCAGCTAGGTAAGATGCATTTTTCTTTGATGATGTATTCACACAGTCAACTTTAGTATGTCTTATTCCTTTGCATTCGAAGCATTTTAACTCTTTTCTTCTTAACGTAGGGCACTCTGATTTAATATGACCAAAGCCTTGGCATTCATGACATTGAATTTCAGTCCTTTTAGTTCCTTTGTTTTTCTCATAATTTTGATTTTTTTCAAATGATTTTTTGTTTCCCTTTTCCACTCTTCTTAGTGCTCTACTGAAATTCTTTGCCATTAGACTCATTTCATTCTTCAGATCTTGGATTTCCTTTTTCTCATCTGTCACAGTGAATGCAATGTTCTTTGATGTTTTGTTTTCTTTTCCATCATTTATCTCCATCTCATATGCTTGTAACATACCAACGACTTCTTCATATTCAATATTGTCTGTATTTAGAGATGTTTCCATAGCTGTTTTCTTACTTTCAAACCTTGCAGGTAGACATCTTAGTAGTTTTTTAACTAACTTTTTGTCTTTGTATCTTTTTCCAAGATTTTCAGATTCACTTGCGATTGCACTGAGTTTCCCACTAAATTCCTCTATAGATTCTGTTTCTTCCATCGTGATGGTCTCGAATTGAGAAGCTAACATATCAACTCTGGATCTTTTCACATTGTTTGTCCCTTCATATGCTTTTGCAAGTTTATCCCAAGCTTCTTTTGCACTTTCACAGTTTTGGATTTGCTTAAATTGATTTTCATTTATTGAGTTGAAAATCACTGATAGAGCTTTTGAGTTAGCTGTGGCTTTATCCTTTTCTGAGTCAGTCCATTGATCTTCTGGTTTCAGAATCTCTTTTCCATCTTCGCTTTTTAAGACTGGTGGTTTCCAACCAATACTGATAGCGAACCATGCATCAACACCTAGACCACGGATGAGTGCTCTTATCTTTACCTTCCAATGACCATAGTTCCCTTTCATGAGCATTATGGGACGATTTAACACAGCAAGCTCCTTGGTGCTGTCCATCCTCTTCCGCAGGATCTTCACCTGTTGTTGAGTAACAACTCGGTTCAGATGCCCGCTCTGATACCAATTGAAAAACCGGATGAACTTGTATTTGAGATTTTTATCACAAACTCAGAATCACTGAGTTACTTTTATTAAAAATCTTGTTAAGAACAGAACTCTTTCTTAACTGGTTTTACACAAGATCTAAACACCTTAGCTTGTCACCTTAGATTTCTAATCACACACTTTAGAAAAGATAAAAGAAGAACACTCTCTCTTTTTCTCTCTTTAGAACATGATTTTGATCTTCTAAACTTTTGTTAATTGAAAGCTCAAAATCCTCTCTCTCGCTCTGTTAAGGTTATTTTCCTAGATACACTAATCATCCTTTTTATACTAGTCGGGTATTTGTGTTTCTAGGAAAATCTTACAGAAGCTAAGATAACTCTAAATCTTTATTTGAGTATATCTTTTCTGATTATGGAATTTTCCTAAGATTATCTCCTTGTTAATCTTCACGTCAGCCTTCCTATGATTTCCTCCACGTCAGCAGTCCAATCTTGATGTTCATGTTTTTTAGTTTAAGAACAGCTTCAATCTTGTTTTAGCAACTTAGTGCATTCTCCAAATTCCTTATAAGAGATGCACTTACACTTTGCATGTGTAAATCTATTAGTATGTTTTCATTAGGGGCTTTATTTTTTCTCGGATTGTGCCCTTTTGAAAAATGTTGGTTTCTTCCAAAGTCCAAACTCCAAACCAAAAGACGTAGGAAGGAGAGCCGGCCAGTATTCATGGTTCTAAGAAGTAAAAACAGTCATGTATGCATGTAAACAATGTTTTTTCGAATGGACTCTGAACAAATAATAATAAGAATTAAAAACGGTGTAGAGGCCGGAAGTGAACACATGTAACGGTGGCTGTACACATTCAAATAGACAATACCGATAATTGGTGGTTAAGGTCCTTCGTTTTGGTTCTCGAGCTCGACAACACAAATCATGCAATACTATGGTGGTGGATTATCACAACATGTCTCCGGCTACAAGAAAGAGAGTATTCTGCGACTCAAGGAAGATTGATTTTGAAAGAAAGTATAGTGTTGTGAGTAATTCAAGTGAATATTGTATGAACTCTCAATTGTAAGAAAGAAAAAATGAAGACATGATATTAAGGCGAATAAATATCTACGTATATATAGTCTATGAAAATGCGTGTTATCATAAAACCTAGTTTTTCACATTCAAACTTTTGTGATCTTGAGTTTTTGTTGAAATGTAAGAGAATTATATGACTTTAGAAGATGAAGAGAAGTTAAGAGTTTGCACACCGCCAAATTAAAGCCCACTTTATCTCTATTAGAAGTATATATCATGCAAACAATTCGTGCTCGGCTAGAACCTTTGTCTCGAGCTCAACAATAATCTGCGTTCGTCCGTAAATTTATTTTTAACTACTTGGTTCAGCATTTATCAACTTATTGGCTTATTTATTGTACCTAACATATATGAATTTTTGATATTAGATGAGAAAGATAGCATCAACTAGAATATGTTTCAAATCAAATTAAAACCAAAAAAAAAAAAAAAGTTTCAAATCAAATCATGTCCTACCTGAAACTTTGAAGGACTTTTAAACTGTGGATCGATTCGAATCAATATTGTAATAGAGTTTGACAAGATATGCCATGCGCCAAAAGAAATGAGGATCATACTGATATATAATGTAAAATGAATATAAAAGGCAAAAGAAAACATTACGGGCATAATATTTAGTCTTTTAGATGTACAATAAAGGACGAACAAGTTTCATCTTTTTTGCTTTATGTGATAACAAGTTCTTATTATCTTCAGCTATAAGCTTTGTTTGATTGAGGCTTAAAAGCCTTATTCCTTTTATCTGTAAAAGATAAATAAATATCTTTGATTCTAATATTGTTAAGCTTTCGAGGAGAATCACAAAGACACACGGCTTATTTTCCTCCAAAGGGTTTTATTTATTCGTCTACTTTCATGAATCAAAATTTATATGTTATATATTATTATATACTATTCGAAAATCATTAGACTGAAATTTATTTTATTGAATAAATCATAAGAACGAAAATACGCGTGCAGTTCATGAGGTTCTTTTTCTAATTGTTCCCACTATAAGAAATATAGAAGTCACCTTTAAATTGTAACGTGATGTTACAAAGATAACATTCATTTTACCTAATATACATTAGTACTTATAAATAACCAAAAGTTACAAAACTAACTTAATTTTAACTTTAAAAAAAACTTAATTTATAATATTTTTAAAAACAAGTTTTTCCATTAAATTAATTTTACAAAAAAAAATATTTCTTACTGACTGATAATGAAATTTTAATCTTATTTACCACATGTTTGCAGAAAAAAAATTGTTTTTAAATTTTTTAAAATATGTGCAGAAAATTTAATTTAATATAGTCCTCGTGGAATTAAACATTTAATTCCTTATATAATAAATTAACTTAGTTGACAAAAAAAAAAAAGAGAAGAAAATCACTTTCAAATTTGGGGCAGCCATATCAACATTTAAGCTTATATAAGTGACCCAAAAAAAAAAAAGTTTATCTAATGTAGTATATATTGCAGGGTGTGCTTCTTTTTCTTCAATTGGTTTTCATTCATGTAAATCTAAATTATATCAAACAATTTTTGTCGACTTCAATTGGTTTTCATTCATGTAAGGAAACTTGGAGAAAGTAAAGAAAAATGAAAACAAAAATACTCTGAAATATAGAGAAACTCGAGTCATCGTGATTCGCATACAAACCGATTAGGGCCCAATATATCGGATAACTGAAAACAGATACACTACTCTCTTGTTCCTCTCATGTTAGAAAAACAACCAAACTGAGATCAAAGTAAATAATATTTTAAAATTATTCACAGAAATGAAAAAGAAAATACAAATTTCTCGCAAAGTTCAAAAAAAGAAAAATATCTTTTGAATGTTTAGGAGGTAATCTTCCTAAAGTCAGACTCAGGGCTGACTGCTTTAACCGCAGTGGGTGCAGTTGTGTTTGCGAAAGTTTGCGGAAGCGAGCGGTTACGGTTTCAAGCGTTACTAAGTATTTTGAACGACTGGTTTAGCGTTTAGAAATGAATGTATTTGCGGAAGGTTTACGACTGGTTAACCAGCGGGTGCATAGCGGTGAGATAAAAATAACAAAGATAAATATAATATATTATTATAAGAAATTATAAAAACACAAAAATTATATTGTTATGATAAAATATAAAAATATTAAACACAATTAATAATTAAAGCCCATAATTAAAGTACTTAATAATTATTCAAAACCAATAAATTTTATAGTAAAATTCTTAATAATTATGCATTTGGTTTATCACTAAAAATTGTATCAAGTAATGTAACAAATTGTAAGAAATGTGTTTGAATTCGTAGATTTTCCTGATTGTCTTTATAAATATTATAAAGTTTCTTCAATGAATACAAACAAATTTTGACTCGACTCCAACTCAAATCAATTCCAAACTGGTCATAAATATTTTTAAAAATATTTTTTGAAGTTCATTTAGAAGCTATAATTATAATAGAGAAAAACAAAATAGAGAGAATATGGTTAGAAAATAATAATTAGGGTTTAAGAACAGAGAACCTGATACAATATATATATATATATAGGGGTAAATATATAATTTTAATTGTTTTTTTAATTCTAGCGATGATTTTTTTAAAAAAAAAATTAGTTTTTTTTATTACCCAACCGCAACCATCTGCAACCGCAAACGCTTGCGGGAAGCAGCTTTTGAAATCTGGCGATTTAGAGCGGTTGAGAGCAGTTCGGAGCGAGTTCCTTGATTGTTTTCAATCGCTAACAACCGCTACCACCCGTAAACGCAGCGTTTGCGGATGGTAGTGGGAGGACAAATCATCACCTCTAACTATGCTAAATTAACTCTTTTTGAAGAGTAGATTCCTCCCAACGTGAATCGAATCTATGACCTTCGATGTCTCTATGTTTTCGAGAACACATATGTTAACCACTAAGCCAACTCATCGTTGATAAAAACAAATAGTACCTTTCCTTTCCAACGATCTCATATTCTCATTCTAGTTTTTAATTCTAGACTAAACTCATCAAGGTTTTCAAAAGCAAAATCCCAAAATTTTCTAAGCTAAAAAACCATTGAGCTATTTGATATTTGAAGGAGTAGAGTAGATGGTGACACCTACTACAGAGCTCAATGGTTCTACGGAGCATTGTAACCTCTTGTAATGTCGTCCTATTAAAACGTGTGGGTTCTGTTTTCAAAAATATCCAATGTGGAGGGTAATGAATCAACATTTTCAAGCAAAAATGATTCAAACTATGTTGATTCTTACAACAAAGAAAAATATATGTTGGATTTATATTTCGGATGCGGAGCCATGTCAACAGGGTTGTGCATGGGTGCCTTACTTTCAGGTGTTAATTTGATCACTGTATGACTGTATGTTTCTTGCCGTATAAACTTGTGCTGTTTATAATGTATGTTACAATAATTTTATTTATTTTATACCTAGAGAGGAGAAATTATTCTAATCTTTTATTATTATTATTATTGTTGTTTGTTGTTATGATTATTATTTATTTATTTTATCTTTAATATTTTTATTATTATTTATTTTTGGGGAAATTAGACATAAAGAACAAATATTTATGTATACATGTATGCATTCTATGGTTAGATTTGATGACATATGAGTAATAATAATTGAAACTCCATTTTACCCTCAATTCTACAATTTTGAAAAATTCATATATGGTATGTGTATAATTTGACATAAAAGAAATTTAAAATTGGATTCTTATTTCTTTTTCCAAAACCTCTAAATCATAAAGATTATTTCTCCTTAAAATACACTATTTTCAGCATTTAATATGTCAAGAAAGAGCAACATAATATTTTCTTCTCCTTCTTTACGCCGTCGCCGGTCGCTGAAGTCGTCGCCCTTACTGCTTCTTCAAGCCATCGTGAAAATAGGAGAATAAGAGATAGAGAAATAAGAAAAAAGTAGAAAGAAACGACGATAAGCATTCTTTTCTCTTAGGTTTAAAGAAACTAAACTAATTAGAATAGACGTTCTCATATATTACAGACGTAATCAAAACAAGAATATTTGATTGTCTTTAATTTACGATTTTCTTCTGATTTTGTTTCTATTTTTAAGGGAAATTCTAAATTTCAAAAATTTAGTTTCTATTTTTTTTGTAGAATATGGACAAAACATAAGAAAACATTTTCTAACATCGATAAAACTAGAGTAATGGTTAGATAATGTATTCAAACTTTTGTAGATGATAGAGTAAAGTATAGAATATGTATTCTAAATTCCGTAGAAAATAGATTTCTAAATTTTGTAGAACATAAAATACTTCTGAAAGTAGAACATGTAAAGTGTATAGAATACATAATCTAAATTTTATAGAACATGTAAAGAGTTTAGACTACTTATTCTATACTTCAAAAGATGTATTATGATTTTTTAAATCAAATTTCATCGATCCAAAACAGTAACAAAAACGACATCTTCTAAACATTATTTGTGTTATTATGTCATCTTAATTAATGTTTTACAAGTTGTTCTTAATTTTTTTTCAAAGAATTGATTGAATCTAATCGTAAAATAGTTTCGGAATAGTTAACACTTAATCATAAAATGCATATATAAATAAATGATTAAATATTTTTTTTTCCAATTCCTTTTATTTTTCTAAGATTGTTTTCTCTTTCTTCCAGTTTTTTCAAAATTGTTTTCGTTTTTTCTCTTTCTTCCATTTTTCAACTAATTTTGTCAGCCGTACTGTAATACCTAACAATTATTCTTGACAAAATCTATCCAAACGATTAAACATTAGATAAATTAATCGTGCCTCTCTATCTCTGATGTTTCCCGTTTTCTCTTTATGCACTAAGAATTTTTAATTTATTTAAATAAATAATGAAGTTTCTTTTATTTAGTGTTTCCATCAAAATCTTTTAAAAATATTTTTGTTTGAATAAAAAAAAGTAAAATTACTTATTGTTGTCAACATACTTCATTATTTAGTACTTTCAATTGTTAAGTTACAACTGATTGGGAAAACAAGGCACCAAAAATGGATCATTTATTTTATGGGGAAAAAGAATTCTTTTGGTTTTTGTAGAAAATTAGAAAATAATTACATAATAAGCCGACAAATAAAATTTTAGCGTGAAGCCCACGAGATTTTTTTTTGTGGGCCCCACTTCTCTCCGCCCCAAATCACTGACTTCTCTCCGCCCCAAATCACTGACTTCTCTCGCTCCGTATCTCCCTTCAGCTCCTAAAACCCAGAACCTTCTTTTCCCGGCGAGCGAAGACCTTACACTGCCCTAATTCCAGCTCAAATTCGATGAAATAATGCTCCCAACGTTTGACGGTTTAAAGATCATACGAAAAAACCAACCTTTTGCGTTTTTTCTCTCGCCATGACCCTAATCTCAAGGTTCGTCTCTATTTTAATATTCAGGGTCTCTCGTGATTTCTAATCCGATTAATTTTGACTGCCCTTTTAGCTGGAGATTGCTTAAATTGATTCCTAGGTTTAAAAATCGAGTCTTTGTTTATAAAGTTGTGATTTTTTCTTCAAAGTCTTCGTTTGATTAGATCCTTCATTGGGTGGTTTTGGTTTTGGTTTTTTTGCAGATTTTTGATCTCTAGAGTGGTTAGTAGAACTCTATTCCCGAATCAGAATAATAGAACAGCTATTAGGGTTTCTGAAAGGTTGCCACAATTCAGAATTCAGAGTAATGGACATCACACATTGGGTCTTCTTCATACTGTTAAAGAAAGGTTTTTAGGTAATCATAATCTCGCGCGGAGGAGCTATTCGATTGCATCTGCAAGAAATGTAGTTAAGCAACATGCTCAAGTCTCTTGGGAAAGGCTTCTTCATAGAGTTATTTTGAATCGTAGTTGGAACTTACCTCGGATAAGTCAGATTGCTCAAGCGTTTAGCTTGTGTCTAGCCCGTTCGCACATGTTGTTACCCGGTTTCTTGGGTCTTACTTGTAGACAAGTGGCATATGCGCAAAGGGTGGCTCCAAGTCCTGTGATCTATTCTCCTTCAAACATTTCTCCTTATAAGAGTTCGATAAATTTCCCTATCGTTATCTCGTCTTTATTGTTTTCTGCGGTCAAAGGTGTTGTTCTAATCGGGAGAGCTCTCTATTTAGCAGTTTTGTTTTCTCCAAATGTTATAATGGCGTTGTTAGAATTTGTGTGCGGGCCTCGTTATAGAAAGCTACAGTATGAGGTCCTCCATCGAACTCTGGAAAGAGCAGGTCCTGCTTTTATCAAATTTGGCCAATGGATTGCCACACGACCTGATCGGTTTAACAAGGATTTGTGTTTGCAGCTTTCAAAGCTTCACAGTAATGCTCCTGAGCACAGTTTTGCGTTCACCAAAAAGACCATCGAAAATGCATTTGGTCGTAAACTCTCTGAATTATTTGAGGAATTTGATGAGGCGCCTGTGGCATCAGGGAGTATAGCTCAAGTACACCGAGCTTCCTTAAAGTTTCAGTATCCAGGACAAAAGGTGAAGTCCTCGGAAGTTGCTGTTAAAGTTAGACATCCTTGTGTTGAACAAACGATGAAGCAAGATTTTGTGATAATTAATTTTGTTGCAAAGCTAACTACTTTTATTCCGGGGTTGAATTGGCTTAGATTGGACGAGTGTGTGCAACAGTTTAGTGTCTACATGTTGTCCCAAGTTGATCTCTCAAGGGAAGCTTCTCATTTGAGTCGGTTTATATATAACTTCCGTGGATGGAAAGATGTCTCTTTTCCTAAGCCTATCTATCCACTTGTACATCCCGCTGTTTTGGTTGAGACATATGAGCACGGGGAGAGTGTGGCTCGTTATGTCGATGGCTCAGAAGGGCATGAACGGCTTAAGGCTAAAGTAGCTCATATCGGAACTCATGCTCTCTTGAAGATGCTCCTGGTTCTGCCTCTTTCTTCACATGTATCTTTTTGTTCATTTCGGGCGCTTACAACCGTTACAAACTTATAGTTGCTTTGATTCTTGTTTTTCAGGTTGACAACTTCATTCACGCTGATATGCATCCAGGGAATATTCTTGTCCGGCCAAACAATACTGAAAGAGGTCTTTTCAAATCGAGGAAGCCACACATCATTTTCCTAGATGTGGGCATGACTGCAGAACTCTCAAAAATTGACCGAGATAACCTACTCGGGTTTTTCAAGGCAGTTGCATGTAGAGACGGCCGGACTGCTGCCGAACGAACACTTAAATTATCTAAACAACAGAATTGTCCTAATCCACAGGCCTTTATCGAGGTGAGATCTCTGCTCTGTGCTTCTCTTACATCATTCAAAGTTTCTTCATTTTGGTGGTGCTTATACATACACATTTTGACAGGAAGTAGAAGAAGCATTTACATTCTGGGGAACAGAGGAAGGAGATTTAGTCCATCCTGCGGATTGTATGCACGAACTATTTGAGAAAATGAGGCGTCATAGAGTTAATATCGATGGCAATGTGTCCACCGTGATGTTTACAACATTAGTTCTCGAGGTGAGTTTAAATATCTTATCATCCACCAAAAACTCGGTTGATTACAACAGCAGTCGCCTTTTGGATTCTATCGAGCTATGAACTTTAGCTAAATATCTGATTAATCAGTGCCTTACAGTCTCTTGATGTTTCAAGATTGCTTCAAATCTAAGAACACTGATCTTTGGGCTTAATTTTCCGTGTTTTCAGGGTTGGCAACGGAAACTCGATCCGGGATACGATGTGATGCATACGCTACAAACAATGCTGCTGAAAAGCGATTGGATGAAATCACTTTCCTACACGGTCGAGGGACTGATGGCTCCTTAGATTGCAAAGGTTCATTCTTTTACACATTTAACACTGAGAGCCAGATTTTGTTTTCTTGTCTTAGGATGTGAAGAACTGAAACATTTATTATAGAGAAAAACAAAAGAAACTTGGAGTTCTTTTTCTTTAATGTTCTTCATCATTCTAAAAACACAGAATTTGTATTTTATGCAGTACATATCAGTTTTGATTGTCCTCGAAGCTCAAAGAACAAACCTGTGATAAATATCAAAACTCAATTCAAGAAATTGGTTAAATCTAAAATTTTAACATTTCATAGATCTATAAATTTATCTCTTACATTTTAAAAATTATTTTGATATTATTAATGAAATGATATACAATTATTGTATACAAGTATACAACAAAAAAACATGCAATTTTAAGTATACGCATCTTATAATTTGTTTAGTTGAAATGAATCCAACTGAACATACAACTTATTACACCCACTAATTACTTTTGAAATAGATATTAAATTTTAAACAAAAGCGTGAGTAATTAATTTCTTAAAAACACACTAAAACATAATGAGTTGACTTTAATAATTTTGCACTTGGCAGAGCAAAAATAAAAAAAATAATTAAAATACTACATTCGCCTTAGTTATATGATATATCTCTAAAACGAATCGTTGCCAATGAGCCAAAGCCAACCCAAACAAACTCCAGCGAAGATCCCTCCCAATAGAAACACACACATCAAATTCCCTAATGCATTTGCTTCCGGTCCCTACACAAATTTTATTGACATAACCGGAGTTAAACCAAATCGAACCGAGATTGACTATTGTAAGAAGACAAGTAACTTACATTGTAACCCTTTGGTGCAGTGCTGAAGATACAAACTGTTAAATAACCATTACTCAACCCCAAGAAAGAGGTGAGGAATATCATCCATCCTTGATCAGCGTATTTAGCGGTAAAGTAAAAGGCCGGAACGAGCAAGAAACGTGCCACAACGCAGACCGTGATCCATTTCCTCGACTCTATAGCTAGCCGTTTGATCGAGGGAATGAACCTCGCAATCGAATCCAAGAAATTGTACATGGCTACTAGAACCGGTGCATACCTTTCAACACATCAAAAACATAAATGGTAAGTTATATGTAACAAATATGAGCATGGAATGGTTTCTTTTTATGTTAATGTTGCATACCAATCGCCCAACCGATGTTCTCCTGTGTTCTCGTAGAGAAATCCCGGGAAAATCGATAACGTTACCACGTAAATCAAGAATAGATTGATCCCAAGATCTATGTTTTGCCGTAGTAACTGCTTCTTGGTTAGTTTTTGGATCTTGGAGTCGTCCATTTGTTGAACCTTTTATGAGGACCAAAATATATTAGCCTAACAGAAAACACCATATTGGATGTAAATAAAAGCGAAATATACATTACATGTTCAGCTTGCTCTTGGAGGCCAGCTGCGGCCAGATCCGCAGAAACGGTTTTGGCTCCTTCTTTCCCAGCTTTGGCACGGTAGTATTTCACGATAGGGAGCTTAGCGAAGACTAATGTATATAGAAAGACACAGGCTAACTCGATCAATGTCGAGATTCCTATGAATAACACTGCAGAATAAAACACATGATGAGTAAAATTAGCTTAATAACTACAATATGTGACAAAGATTAAATTAAAAAGATTTGTAGGAGAAACATTACAAGCGCCTTTTCGAAGACCATCAGGAGACTTGTCGAAGATTGCTTTCGTAATAAGCCTTAATCCGGAGGTTAGAGCTCCAGCTATGCCTAAACCGCCCATGAACGCCTGATAAAAAATAATCAAAACATTTTAACAACATTAAGCTAAATCGACATTACCATCACCAAAAAAAACAACATATTTTAACCTGGATGAACTCGGGGCACATGAAGGACAAATCTCCAACCATTGCACCTTGTACACAAGCATCAGCGAGCCCGAAAAGAGCAACGATCAAACACAACACCACATATGCTAGTACACTTCCACTGCCATGCGAAGCAAGATCCAACTTCACCAAACCGAATCAAATCAAAATTACAACAACTTAACCAACGTTACAAAATAAAGAATTAATAGACAATTGAGAGTACTTACAATGATGAGACAAAAAGTGCCAGCCGTATAAAGGCTATACCCGGAAATATTACGAATTCGAGTATTGAGCCTAGCTTCTTTAAAAGCAAATGTTATTATAAACACATTTGCAATAAATTGGTAAACTATTGTAAGCACCCTCGAAGGATGATATTTCTGTTGTTAAACAGCAAAAACAAAAGAAAACATATCAAATTAGTTTTGTTTGTCTTAATTAAATAGTTTTGTTTGTCTTAATTAATACCGAAGTATTGCTTAAGAGTCATACCGGAAAAACTTGGTAATAGTAATCAGTGATGGTCAGCATTGCATTCCATGCCACGAGAGACCCTACTCCAAGTACACAACACACAAGTCGTGCTACATTCTTTCCCTGTTCATCGTCATCAATTTAATTTCAGGATGTTGCATATACATATATACGCTATCGCTATGCATGATAATTAATATGTAATATAGATTGTATATGAATGATTGATTAAGATGAAAGTGTACACTAACCTCGAGCCTGCTAGGTATATCTTCTGGATTACTCATCGGGCAATCACAAATCCTGTAAATTTTCAGAATATTAAAAACAATAATAGAATATAAATTCTATATTCGTCCATTATTGAAACGACGAACAATTCAAAGTCCTCTTAAGGTTTCTAACCTATGTATAAACTCTACCTTTTTGAATCAATTTGTTCACAATTTTCGAATATATCACAAGAGAAATCTACTGATATTCATAATTCATATCCAATCCCCAATTAACATATGAAAGATTAGGTCAAAGATTAGATGCTCACTATGAGACAGAAGAGTGAGTTGGATTATAATTACTGAACAAACACATGATACTTTAAAATTGAAGGTCTAAAACGTTGATCAAAGAAGAAGAAAAGTCCATGAATGAGAAAAAGAGAGAGAGAGCTATTACCCTAGGGAAACTTATTTGAAGTTGGCAGCAAACAATGTAAGAGGTATATTAAACCCGAAAACCTAAAGCAAATGTGAGATTTTCATAAATAACATTCTTTGATTTCCGAAATCATAGGATTTATCTGATTCGTGAATCGTAACAACTTTAATCCGAAAAGGATTCATTGACAAAAAAATGAGAAGCAGTATATATGTAATTGAGAAATCTCAGCTAAAATATAAAATAAATCTGATAAAGAAGGGAATATATCTTAATTTAATTATAGAAGATTATGTGTCTTTCCACTGAATGCGTGTGGTTTGTTTGTTTGACGACGTTAAAAGGTATATAATAAATATGAAAGAAATTAGAAACTATTGTTTTTTTGTTTAAGATTGCTCATAGTTTAGGATTTTAGTTTAGAATTAAAATTATCTATATAGTTATTAAGATTATATATTAATTTATAATGTTGATGAAACCTTATGTTTACATATCAAAAAATTATTATCTTATTTTTTTTATATCAAACTATGTCAAATATTATAGTGATCCAACTTGTTGAGGGAAAAAATTATTAATTTATAGTAATTATTAATTTTTCAAATATTAATCTATAGAAGTTTTACTGTGTTATCCATGGTGAGTCAAATAACGTTATTTCTTAAGGAAATTGGTGGAGAAAAACAAAATTAACAGTTTCGATGCTTTGTTTGATCAAGTTTTCAGTCAGATTAAAGGCCGTAAATGTGAAAAGATTTTTGTAGAGTTTTTAGATTTTTATTTTTAAAATTTTGGCTTTTTTGAAAAGAAAATCAGCATTAAAATACTTTTTAGATTCTCTACAAATGTAATACAAAAAGTCAAAAACTAAATCCCCTAAATTTTAGTTATAAATCTTCAAAAACTTTATTGGGTGATAAACGCGCATTCAAATCTTCTTCTTTTAATTATATTTTAATTAATCAGAAATTATCTAGAATTTAAGGAAATCAATATTCATATTTCATTTAAGGAAATTCAACCAGATCAATTAGGTAAGAAATTAACCGAAATAAGGAAAATAACAAACATAACAATGAAGAGAATCATCAACTATTTTTATTATTATTGATAATGTAATTAAGATAAATAAAACCCTAGAAATTAAAACGGATCAACAAAAAAAAAAAAAAAAAAAACTAACCCCCAACCTAAAAATAAAGAGAAATCATCATGAGAACGAACAACAGTCACCGCATCAATCACCACGAAAATAACCAAAGCAAATAAAAGAAATTAAACTAAATCAATATACTAATTATTATTTGTTACATTACATATTTTTTAACTTTTGTTGTAACTTGAGAATTCTATATAATTGATACTGCTGCCGCCACTGCCGAATATTTTCCTTCTCTGCCGTTGATATGACAACTTTCTTCATCTTATAACGTCTCGGAGGTTTCACAGAAGCTAATGCATGCGACATCGATGTGAAATCGAATGAATCTTTTTTCTTCGTCGGGACAACATTGGATTTCTCAAGAAGAGGCTTCTCACCTGCATTGTTGAGAGCTTCTTTAAACAAACTTAGATCGAAGGAAGAATCAGAATCATCCTTGTTCTGAATCCTTCTTTTCTCTGAAGTTTTCTTTGATTCTGGCTTCATTGTTTTCGTCGAAGATCAAAAGAAAAGTCTAGGTTAAAGAGATCTAATGTGTGTTGCGTTAATTATATAGAACATATTGGGCCATATTGGACCCAACAATTGTTTTATCAACAAAGGCCTAACTATGGACGATATATGTTTTTTTTTTCTTTTTGAATTTATAATTTTTGGACTTTAGTTTTTTTCGTTATAAAAGAAAATCATCTTTAAAATAGTATCTGGACTTTACTTTTTAAAAAAAGTTACACATAAACTGAATTCTCTAGAGTTTAGGAAAACATGCATTTAAATCTGTTTATTTAATTAATGAGAAACTTATCTAAGAATTGACGAAAAAAAAAAAACTTATCTAAGAATTAAAGCGGAGCATTTTTTATTTTATAATTTTAGAAATGAAAGTAGACCCGTTAATTAAAAAAATTTTGACCTAAACAAGAAAATCCAAACCTAAAATTAAAGAGATTCATCAATGACAGTAACAAACCTAAAATTGAACTTCTCAAAAAATAACTATTTGTGCCTATTCGCCAAAGCCAAACCGAAGCAAACACCTGCAAAAATCCCTACTAACTTAAAAATTATTAGCAAATTCCCCAACGCATTTGTCACCAAAACCTGTGATGAATAGTATAAAATAAAATGTCAATGAGAAATTGTGTTCACCTAAATAAATTGGTGTGCAATTTAGTACGTACATATTACGATCATAAATCAATATCACTAGACTCATGCACTTAGTGACACAAGATTCGATCCGCAAGACCAATATATTTTCATTGTTTAACTAATTAACAGTTTCGATTTTTTGTTTGCTCAAGGTTTCAGTCAAATCAAAGGCCATGACTGCGGAAAGATTTTTGTTGAACTTTTAATTTTATTTTTTTGGATTAGTATTTAAAAGTTTGGCTTCTTTGAAGAAAATCAGCATTAAAACTGTTTTAAGATTCGCTACAAATGTAATACAAAAACTAATTCCCCTAAATATTAGTGATAAATCTTTAAAAAACTTTATTGGGTGATAAACGCGCATTTAAATCATCTTCTTTATGTTACATTTAATTTAATTAATGAGAAAATTATCTAGAATTTAAGCAAATTTGTTTTCATATTTCATTTTATAATCATACTTTTATTCTAGAAATTCAACAAGATCAAATAGTAAAGAAATTAACATAAACAAAAAAAATGACGAACCAAACAATGAAAAGAATCATCATCTATTTTTTTATTTTTTTATTATTAATCAATATAAATACATTAGTCCTAGGAATTAAAACGGATCAACAACAAAAAAAAAAAGCAAAACATAACCCCAAACCTAAAAATAAAGAGAGATCATCATGACAACGAAAAAAAATGGCTGCATCAGCACGAAAATTACCAAAGCAAATAAAAGAAATTAACCTAAATCAATACACTAATTTATCATTTATCATATTTTTGTATTTTTGTTGTATCATGAGAAGTAATAGATGTTGATGGCGCTGCTTCAAAGATTCAATCTCCGCCTTTGATCGGACACGTCTCTTCATCATATAATGTCTCCTTTTACCACACTGACGTTGTTTGACAGAAGATAAAGCATGCGACATCGATGATAAATCGAATGCATCTTTTTTCATAGTTGGGACAGTATTGCTGGTTTTTTGAAGAAGAGGCTTCTCACTTGCATTGTTGAGAGCTTCTTTGAGCAAACTTAGATTGAATGAAGAATCACTATCATCGTTGTTCTGAATTCTTCTTTTCTCGGAAGTTTTCTTTGATTCTGGCTTCATTGTTTTCGTCAAGAATCAAAAGAAAAGTATAGGTTAGAGAGATCTAATGTGTGTTACGTTATTTATAGAGAACATATTGGGCCATACTGGACCCAACAACTAGTTTTTAATTTATAGTTTTTGTATTTTTATTTATTATAAAAGATAATGAGATTATCATTAAAATAGTAATTGGACTTTACTTAAGAACCTAGAGAATATATAAACGGGATTCTTTAGATTTTAGGAAAACAAATCTAGAGAATATATCGCATTGGATAATAAACATACATTTAAATATATTTATTTAATTAATGAGAAACTTATCTAAAACTATCGCATTGGATAACAAGCATTTGTTTTTTTTTATTATATAATTTTAGATATGAAAAGTAAACCAATTGGTTGAGAAAATTATTGACCTAAACAAGAAAATCCAAACCTAAAATTGAAGAGAATTATCATTAACAGTAGCGAACAAAAACCACCACATAACTGTAAGAACTACCCTAAATAATTAAAGAAAAGAACATAAAACAACAAAACCTCCTCGTTTATTAAACAAATTACGATTCACTAAAGATAATGCGTTGATATTAAATTGATATTGAATGGATTTTTCTTCGTCGTCGAAAAGCTTTCTCTTTTTTTTTTAAACCTAATTATTTTTTAATTACATTGTAAATGATGGATACAAAAAATTTGTCAACCAAGTCGGAGGTATTGAAAAATAATTAAACATCGAAGTAAAAGAAGAAGCTTTTCTAGCAATATGGTCCGCTGCTGAATTGCGTTCTCTATTGATATGTCGAAAGAGAATGTGGCAATTCTAGCTTGATGTGATCTCCACCGGTGTAGAAAAGCTTTCTCATTCATAAATTTTGTTTATTTTACATAGAAAAATGATTTTTCTGATGATGGCTTAAAATATTGTACTTCTCTAAAAGGAACTATTGGTGCCTCTTAGCCAAAGCCAACCGACGCACACACCTGCAAAAATACCTCCTAACATAAAAGATACCAGCAAATTCCCCAATGCATTCGTCTTCAAAACCTGTGAATAGTATATAAAATAAAATGTCAATGAGAAATTGAATCCACCTAAATAAATTGGATTGCAATTTAGTACGTAGATTATGATCGACCATAAATCCCACCCATTATACGAAGCAAAAAGTACAAGAGGGTGCCTATATGTTAAGAAACAGAAAGAACGTAACCAAAAATGAACTCAACATGCATGGATAAAGAAACAAAAAAACATGATAGAAAAATATCAAAATATTAAATCATATCTTTTAGTGTATTTCCATCACAAATACTATTATTCTTGTTTTACCTTTTCATGCCACTGAAAAATCGAATGTAAAGAAATATAGTAACCAAATTTTATTTGATATTTGTCAAACAAATAAAGATTTGCCAAGAATTTACCATGAACTGAGCTTTTGTTCTCCAGAATTCTCATACAAAAATCTAGGAAATATTGACAAAGTTAAGGCGTAGATGAGGAAAAGATTGATTGCAAGGTCTCTGTTTTGATAGAGCAACTCTTTGTTACTTAACCGACTGTTTTTTTTTCTTCAGCTTCTCGAATTGATTTGGCCTTCGCATAATAATACTTCACCAGTGGTAGCTTTGAAAAAATGTTTACGTAAAGAACAATGCAAATGAACTCGATCAACGTCGAAAATGCATGCCAAGAATAGCACTGCAAATGATCTGAAATTAGTTTTTTTTTTTTATAACACCTGATCGACTATTATAATGAGTAAGAGGGGTACAAGTATTCAGTCAACCAAAAAGGAGAAGCATGATACATACGATACAAAACATCGAGAGAACAAGCGTTATAAGCTAAAACATCCGCTGCGACATTTCTTTCGCGATTTGTGAAATCCAATGAAGACATTGGTAGTTTTAACATCCAAAACTGAAGATCATGAAGTAGAGTTCCTAACGTCGGATGATCCTCACTGTGGTTGATCAGTTTAACAAGTTCTTGATTGTCACTTTCAAACCATACCTGTCGAAAACCTTGCACCCAAACAACCTGTAGAGCATTTAAAAAACCAAACATTTTGGCCTGAAGAGACGAAGAGGAAGCTTGGGGTTTTGCTGAACCCGCACACTATTTTACTGGTGTAATCTCGCAAAATCCAACATGTTGGTGTAAAAGTTTCACCTTGTATATATCCACTGTCAAAATTGCATTTAATCCAATCTCGGGGAGGTGGTTTCCAACGACTAGATCGCGTATGAGGTGAAGAGCTGGATCGTTGGTAAGTTACACGACCAGTCAAAGGATGGGATTGATAAGCCACTAACCATTGTTGCACATCTGTCATAGTCTTGTTCACCTCACTCATCTAAAACTAGTTTATATAGAACTATTTTATTATATAAAGTATGGTTTTAAAATATAGTAACTTACAAAATTGTGATATGTGTCAAGTTTATCGATTCAAGATTTTGACATGTGTTTAAAACTTCGACCAATTATATTTAGACACTATGCTAACATAAATATATAAAAAGTTTAATTCAATTTGTTTCTTTTATTAGTTATTATTTTTCTTATCCTTTAAAGATTTGTAATAGATTCTAGATATATTTGAGCATCCACATTAGTGGATATCTAAGAAAGTTTCTTAGATTAAAATAATAATAAAATATAAAAAGTATGAGAGAAAATGAGAAAATGTTCTTCTGATCTTCTTAAGAACCTCAATTTGAGTTTCTTAAAATAAGAACCCTAAGTTTCTCAATAAGAACCTCATAAACATGTTGCTTTGTCTAATTAGTTGAATTTATTTTTTAAATTAAATTTTAATAATTTAATTAAATCATATCAAAAATAATATTATTAAATTAGTGAAAATTTCAAATTGAGGTTCTTACCAATGGAGATACTCTTATATTTTTATATATGCGATATACACATTATAGAAAATTTAACATGTATATATTTTACTTATGTTATGCATAATAATTGCATGGGTTCATATCTAGTTAATTTTAAAAGTTTTTATGTGACCATACTAATCATTGACAGAGAAAAAATCAAGTACATAGAGTGACATACAAGCACCTTTTCGAAGACCATTGAGAGTTATACTATTAAAAAAGAAGTACAAATTAGAACCTAACTATGTCCTTGCAAGATATTTACAACGCATCGCTAGGAAAAATAAAATTTTGGTTCATTAAAGGTATTATGGTCCAAAAATAAAAAAACATTATCCAAACAATCATTTCGGGTCAATTAATATTTTTCGGATTTGGAATAAGAGCAATTGGGTCGGTTTTTTGGATCATGGAGCGCATCATCAATTATCTACAATCCTTACAACCAAACAAAATGATTCTTATAACATTCATTTCGAATTTCCTAAAATATCTCATGTAACTAAAACTGATATATCGAAAAAAAATGAAACATAAATCGGATGCATTAATTTTAGGAATCCATAATATTTAAACAAGAAAATCTAAACAATATGTATCAATCAAAAAAGAATTCCTTATTATTCTATTACTTTTAATTAAATACAAATCCAAAATGATCTCCCATTAATAATTTTGATTTAATTGCATTATTTTCGAAATTATTTCATTCTATATTTATACTAGCTGACTTTTATTTTTTTCATTTTATATTTATACTCAGTGATTTTTAAATTTGTTAAAATAAAAATAAAAATATTGCAATCAATATTTAAGATATGAAATTAATATTAAAATATGTAGTAAGGAATATACCAAACGAATCTTAAACTTGTGTACATCATATCTCTGCCTATAAATACAATTCATAATCTCTTGCTTTAGGTATAGCAATCGCCATCTTTTTAACTTTCAGTTTTATAGGTCATGTTTTAATGTTTTATCTATTTTAATTTCTACTTTGTTTTGTTTTCTGATTAAAAATGTTATTTTTACATGTTTCTTAGAGATTTAAAATCAAGGGTGGCCATAGACAAAGTTAAAAATGCTAACCTTGGCGTCTAATAATCATCACGCAAGGTAATATTGTGTTTAATTTGCATTTGTACACAATATAACCTTGGCGTCTATTTTTATATATGGATGTGTTTGTAAATAAACATAATGTTAATGTTTCTCTTAATTTAATGTCAATGATAATTTATTTATGTGTTAATTCCTATTTGTATTTCTTTATTGTTTTGTTTTCTAATGCATTTGTACACAATATAACCTTGGCGTCTATTTTTATTTATGGATGTGTTTGTAAATAAACATAATGTTAATGTCTCTCTTAATTTAATGTCAATGATAATTTATATATGTGTTAATTCCTATTTGTATTTTTTTATTGTTTCATTTTCTGATCAAAATTGTGTTCTTTTTACATGTTTGTTAGGATTTAAAATTAAGCATGGTCATATGAGGAGTAAAAAACTTAATCTTATCGTCTAATAACCATCACTCTCCAGTAAAATTGTGTTTTCTTCGTTATGTTTATTTGCAACATTTATCGATAATCTTAACATTTTACAGTGGTTATATATTTTGAAATTATTTAGAATCAATTATTATATTGTTTGATTTGAAAACTTGATTCCAAAATTCTTCTCTAACTTGAGACTAATATGTCATTTTTTGTGATTAAAAATGTAATATTGAGGATGATAAGAAGCTTATTGACATGAAGATCAAAAGTGATTCACTGAAAAATCGATTCGAAATAATCTTTATTCTTTTTTCCAATTTTAACTTTCATAATAGCTTACCTTTTTGGTTTGGTAAATTTCAGTTTTTTTTTATTTGGGTTATTTTCTTTTAACTTTGATGATTCCGATTACTAATTTTGGTTTTGATTTTATTATTTTGTATTTTATTTATAAGTTCTTTCCCAATATTCAAATAAAATTGGTGGTTTGGATTTTTATATTTTCTTTGTGTTGAAGTAAAAAATAGTTTATAAAAAATAGCATCATCAAGAGTTGTTTGGGTTTAACATTTTAAATGTTTTATGACAGGTTGGCTCAAAATCAACGGAGTTGACCCAAAATTTTAAAATCGGACAATTAGCTTTTATCCGAGATAAATGTTTAGGTTTGACTTGTTTTTAATTTCCTAATATGTAAAACGAAAAATTAATAAAAAAGCTTTAATGAGAAAATCAAAAATAAAATTGAGTAATGGAAATATAGTCCGAGATTATTATCTCCATCAACCCAAATTAACTAAAATAATGGAAAACTATTATATCATTAATATAATTAATGCATTAGCATACTTAAACAATAAATTTATGTTGGTGTATATATTTTGAGATCTTCTCATTCACCTTATTTAACAAATTAGATAGATTGCCAAAAACATATGCAATTTTATTTAATCCGATATTTATTTTTCCAAATCATAATATTTTTAAAATCTGAGATTTTATTTGCGCAGAAAAACCTTATTCTAAAGCAATAATACCATATGCATCTTAAAATTATCAGAGAGATTTTATTTCTTTTAATATTTCTGTTAGCGTGAAACTAATAGCAACTATACTAAATAATAATAATTAATAATATAATACATTTTTAAATAAAAATCAAAGATATGCGGTTGGTAGATTTACAAATATTATGTTTATATAATAGATAATACAATGAATTTATGTTTGATAATACAAATAATCAAGTTAAGATAAGTTTTTTTTTATATAAAAAACGATGTAACCATATGACATCATGAGTTATAAGAGAATACAAAAAAAATGATTAATCTCTATACTGTGTTGAATTCAATTTGTTGTTAATTTTAAAATTTATTGACTTAAAAATTTATTATGAAGGATGTGGGAGATAGATTATTTTGCAACCGGTGTCTATGCAAATGAGATGTTCAATAGGTTTAACATGAGAATTGGTAATGTTAGTCTTTGCATGTTCAAGCTTTGGATGGTTAAAATATGAGGTATATTCTTTTATTCAGAAATAAATAGATTCTTATAATGCCAATAGTTAACATATTTATAGGACGATTGTCTTTTGAATATCAGATGATTATTAGCTTACTAATGGCAATGGAATCTCCGACATAATAAAGAATCCAAGATTCAAAGAATCTGAAGATATCATTTTCATGTAAGAATGAAATTTTTGGTGGTTATTATTCATTACTATTTTTATAAATTATTTTTTTTAGTTGTATAAATTTTAGGATTGACCTCATCGGATTTGGGCGAAAATCTATTGAATGACTCCAACCTAATGATTGAGATTCCAAATGAACTTCGAGTATGTGTTATTTTGAAATTTGTAACCTATATAATCTTTTAACATAGTATTACTCATGTGATTAAGACAAGCTATTTTAAATTTGATTAGTATTATTGTTCATCTTGCGTGTTTTGTTCATCCATATATGTTGAAGACAACATGAATAACCAACTTTTTTTGCCTAATGACATTAAATCTAATTATATCGAATTTCTCTCTTTATGTTAATTAACTCTAATATATTTAAATATATTTAAATTTAAACATAATGTAACATATACACCAAGCATAACAAATTCTGAATATGTAGTTAAAGGATTTATTCTATTAGAAATACTTGCAATAAACAAATAAATATTTAATCTCATATAAAAGTGTAATATGCTTATGTTTACAACAACAAAAAACATATCTCTTTAAATGAAACTAAAGTACATGAACTAAAATAAAATAAACATAGGGCTTGATTGGTTCTTCCGTTACCACCCGCAAACGATGCATTTGCGGGTGGTAGCGGTTGTTAGCGATTGAAAAAATCAAGGAAACCGCTTTATATCGCTTTAAATCGCTCTAAATCGCTTGATTTCAAAAGCTGCTTCTCATAAATGTTTGCGGTTGATGACAGTTGCGGTTAGATAAAAAAAAAGAAATCATCGCGTGAGTTAATAAAAAAAAACCCTTTCTAGCCATATATATATCTTTGTTTATATCATGTTCTCTTTCTTTAACCATAATTAATTTTTTATAACCCTATTTTCTCAATTTTGTTTTCTCCCATTAAAATTATGGCTTCAACACAAACGGCTGAAAATCAAGAACCAAACGTAAATATCATATATCTTTGTATCTATTCATTAGCTTCTGTATAACTCCTTGAAAAAATTTCATCGCATCATCTTTTACTTTTTGTATTGTTTTAGCCTTTTGATTAAATATATGTTTCAATTTGCCTTTCTACTTCAACGATAATTGTGGAGAAACAAACGGAAGAACGCAAAAGTAGATTTCTAATTGAACTTCAAAAATAAAATATTCTTATGAATATTAACAACCAGTTTGGAATTTATTTAAGTTTGAGTCGATCCAAAAATCGTTTGAATTCATTGAAAATTTGTTATAATATATATAAAGATAATCAGGAAGATCTACGAATTCGAGCATACTTTTTACAATTTATCACTTGATGCAATTTTTGGTGATTACCTAATGCACAAACTAATAAGAATTTCATCATAAAATTTATTTGTTTAAAATAATTATTTAGTACTTTAATTATGATTTTTAATTATTAATCATGTTCAATTTTTTTTAATATTTTATCATAATAATATAATTTTTGGGTTTTTCTACTTTCTTATAGTAATATATTATAGTTGATGCATCCGCTGGTCTACCAGACGTAAAACTCCTGCAAACACACACATTTTCTAACGTTAAACCAGTCGTTAAAAACGCTTAATAGCGCTAGAAACTGCACCATTTGCAATCGCAACCGCACCCGCTGCGTTGAAACCAATCAGACCCATAAACATGATTAAACATCAAAGTAACAAAAAACTACAATATATATTATATCTAATATAATTTATAAATCACTATGAAATATATTCAGAAATGAAGTGGAAAAAAATATTAAAAATGAAATATATTCAAAAAACAAGTTAGAAAAACATATGACAAAAAAATGTTGCCAACACATTTGAATAACTTGACCCGCGGTTAAATCGCGGGTGTAATCCTAGTTGCTTTGGTAAGAAGTAGGGCTGTTAAAATGGGCGGGCTGTCCATGGTCTGCCAAAATGGGTGGGCTGTCCATGGTCTGCCCACGTCCATAACGTTAGGAACTGGTCATAGACAAGTCCATCTCGGTGCGGGGTTAAATGGACATGGACAAAATGGACAATTGGCGGCTCATAACACTTAAAAAGCTAGGTCAAATTGGGTCAAATTGATTTGAGAGTAAATAAAATTAATACTCATCCTAATCTCAAGAAGAAGTTGAACAAATTGATTTGGGTGCAAATGGTAGTTTTTAAAATGAATAAGTTGAACAAATTGAATATTGATAAATTGAAGAAAAAAAAATTGAAAAATGGAAGTGAGACGAATAAGTTGAATATCTCGTTCAACTTTGTTCCTCTCCTATTGAAAATTTGTATTTTCTAATTTTTTTATGGGTTCTATTAAAAATTGGTTGAAAACTAATATAAAGTAAATGATAGATTTTTTGGTTGAACAAAGATGACTTTCAAGTTAATAATTTGTGTCAACCATTTGCACTATTTGTGTACAAAAGGAGAACAAAAGAGAGAGCAGGTTCATAGCCTGAAAGAAGAATATTTGAATTGATAGATCGATTAAAAGCACTTAACTTTAATGTTAAACTTCCGTTTGATCTGCGTAGGGAAGAAACACAAATAGGATCCGATCAAAAGGACGAAAGCACGAGCCAAAATAGAGAAAGCGGTGTCTCTTAGTTTGTAGCAAAGGATACAGGCCATAAGGAGTCTAATGTACACAAAATCCAGGATATTTTCTGTAATTGCAACTCAACATTTAATGCGGTTTCATCAGGTCTTAACCGGTCTCACAAGCCCCAAACCAGAGCCACTACCCAAATGCTTGTACTCCTTAGCCTCAAGATGATCATCGTGCTCAGCAAAACCCGTGCCTCCTTTCTTTAACCCAACCAAGTTCCTGTCCTTGCAAGGTTTGTCACACACAAGACATACTTTGTCTACAGGCATGAACTTTTCACCACACTTTTTGCAGAAAACATGCCCACATGAGCTGAGTGCCACAAGAGACATTGTGTTGGTGAGAGTGACTTTGCAGCTCGGACAAATGTAGGTTTTGTCATAAGAGCTTGCGGATGCTGATTTCGTCTTGTTTTCTTCCTCTTCGCTGTTGTCTTCTGTGAAACGAATTGCAAAGAGGTTCTTAAGCTTGAGCTTTTCTTTGCCCTCTGGACAGACTGTGTGAGTTTCTGGAGCATCTACTCTGACTGAAGCTGCTGGTGTAGCTGATGGAAGCCAGAAGGCTTTCATCGTCTTAAGCGCTTCTTCTTCAAAGGAAGTCGTCTTCACACTGTTTGCCCCATGAAAACCATTCTTGTCTTGGTTGTGGTTCTTGTCACTGTATCGAGGCATTGCACTATGGTTTTGCTGATCAAATTCGTCGAGCTCTCTTGCCTTTTGTAACATTAACCTCTCTTCTTCTTCGTCCTTATCTTGCTTCTTCTGAGAAGTATGTGCAACAAGCCTCCTACAGACATGTAAGTACAACACATCAGTATCTTAACATACAAAGCAAAGATAAATCAGACATAATTTCAATAGCGATCCATAAATTCCCAATAGGTCCTAACAAGTGAGGAGGAGAGTCGGCTCCAACAGTTTCTAGTACCTTGAGACCATAGGCCAACCCAGAGACCTTGTTTACCTCTATGTGCCCATACTTATTTAATCCCAAATAGAAGCATCAAATCAATTGTGACATTACTTTACTTATCAGTCCATAGGATTCTCATAGCTCTTGTGCTAGTTCAGTTACTATAAAACTCAAGCAAAATATCAGCTTGTCGTTCTCAAACACTGCGGGACTAGTAGCAACGAAACCAATACTCCTTGAGGTATACTCAAAAACCTAACTCTTACTATATAATCCCTAATCAACCACTAAATAAAAATCAATCTTTGAATGACAAATTTTTATCAGGCTCATGCTTAAAACGTTGATTCAAACAGTGACTAAAATGAAATCTGACTAATCCAATATAAGCATAAGTGAGGCATAATCTAATCCACGACTTGATCGAAAAAACCTCAAACATCCAATTCACAACAGAGACGGGAGGAACTCAACAATCCTATCAAGATCCTAAAGCTAGAAACTTCAATCAATCTCAATCACAATCCAAAGTATTCATATTTTGATAAATACAAAACATAGAATCAAAAAGTTCGAAACTTTGAAAGAAAACTCCAAAGTTTATACCTTTGTATATCTTTCTTCTGAGCCAGGAAACATTCGAGGATACACTCTCTGCAAAAGACATGACCCTTATGACAACACATCGGATCGATGAAAGGCTTCAAGCAGAGAGAACAAGCATCGAAAGGCTTAATCGAGTCTTTCCCCAATCTCTCTCTTTGGGTTCCATACCCTAACTTCTTCTTCTCATCGTAAGTGAAATACGCAAGATCATTGTTGTTCTTCGAGTGTCTTTGCGGCATATTGGCGAGGAAGATTGAAATGGGTAGAAGAGAGGAGGATCCAAATCGGAAACCCTAGAGAGATTGGTAAAGATTTTGTCTTTTTTTTTCAGGAGAATTGGGAAATTGGGGTTTCCAGTGTTTCGCTCTCATGTAAGTCGGATCTATTACCCCAGCATTTTACCGTCCGATATGAATCTAATCTAACGGTTCCTAATTATTACCACTTTTGTTATGTTTTTTGGACTAGGAGAGTAGGACATACTAGTTAAAGAATTTTTTAAAAAATGTTTAAATAATTTTAGTAATTTACATTGTAATAATGAGAACATTAACAACCCATAAATTTCCCAATAGGATTTAAAGTCTCAAAACACTTTACTATGGAGTATATGTTAACCAATCATTACATATTCACTTTATCATATTAATTCGATGGTTTAAAACTCCCATAATATGACTGTTTAATGATGATTAGAGTTTCAGGTTACAATTGTTGCTTCATTTGATTTGTAACCCAAATCAAAAGCTAAACGAACGTTAGCGATGTGTTGCACTCTCAAATACTACCAAGAGATGAAGCTAGATTTGTTGTCAATTCGATGTATGAACTCAACATTCATAGCCCTAAAGAGGAGAATACCACCTTAATGGCACAATTTTGAGACTTTATTCTCATGTTGAATCGAAAAACGGTTCCAACTGTCAATTGATTCTTTTGCTACAAAACTCAATATTTTGGGAGAAATAATTTTGTCTAATCAACAATTTAAATCAAAATGAATTTAGAAAAAGGGATAAGAATAATCTTATGGATTATAAATCCATTTTACAAATTTCAAAGCCCAAATCCAGCAATTGTATGTTTTGGGTTCTCCTCTAACTTTCAAAGTAAAGTAGACAATTTGACTCGAAGTTAAAGTTTTAAGCTATTTATGCTAATTATGTAAATCTCGGATCACCATTTCTCATTCAAACGAAATGAAATTTTTCTTATTCCAATAAACTATCATGTAATACTCGCAGCGGCGATTCCATCGTGGTCAAAATTCAGTCATTCCAATAAATACTTTCACCGTAAAATCTACCAAAACAATTATCAAAACTACTTTTCTCAAAAACAAGTTCCAATACGAACATTTATGCTTTAGCTTTCACAATTACTCTATTTGTTCCAAATTATTAGTTTTTAAAGATAAAACACACAAAAATTAATAAATAATAAATATTTTTTCATTTATTAAAATCCAACCAATAGAAAAAATATTGCAGAGTTCAAATGGTCATAAAACTATTAAATTAATATAAATTATGCATAGAATTTGAGAAAAATTAATATTTTTGAACAAATTTTTCTCTTAAAATATTTAATAATTTGGGACAAAGAAAGTATAATTTAATATGGTTATCCAAATTAAAACAAAAAACAATTAGTGTACAAATCCGATTTGTTTTGTCTGGTCGACGTTCAAATCCAATTATGTATGTAGTATGATATTTAAACAAAAAGAAAATTTTAGTTATGTACAAAAGTTGAAAACTATGGAAACAAAAATGAATTCTAAACAAAATGAATAGTCAAAGGAAGGGTTGTCGGGGTGTAGCCTAAAATTTTTGTGTTAAGTTTGTAACTACCCGTTTTTAAAAAACAATGTTTATCCCCTTAAAAAGTTTTATCTCGAGTTGTAATCAATTCTTGTTGACTGTTTGGTTGACTTTGATGATTGTGCAGCTGACTATACGCCACTATGCAGCTGACTATACGTCACTGTGCAGCTGACGTGGCAAAAAAAAAAAAGAATTCATTAGGCCTGGACGTTCGGATATTTGGGTCGGGTTCGGGTCAGGTATGTTCGGGATTCGAGTTTTCATGTTTAGAAATTTAAGACCCGTTCAGGTATTTTTAAATTTCATGTTGGCTTCAGATTCGGGTTCGGGTTTACCCATATATTCAAAAATCTAAAATTTTGTATCCAAATTTAACCAAATTATTTTAAAACAACTAAAAACTCGAGTATTTTTACGTAAATCTATCCAAAAATAACTAATATACCCGAACCTTAACCCAACCCAAAATTTAAAAATACTCGAACGAGTTTTAAATTTCTAAACACGAAAACCCATAGTTATTAGATTCTTAACTCGTTTAGAGAATATCTAATAATATATTAGTATCTAATAATATATTAGATTTTAGGGGGCTACACCGCGATGACTCTCTATACATCTCTTGAGTGAAATTCCATTGCAAACAAATCTTACAATAACAACCTTTGATTATCAACTCTTATTATAACCATAAAGAGTATAATGGTTGTTACGTTGTGAATCACAAAACCATTAACAATTACCCTTATCAAAAGCATGTATTTTTTTTTGTTTCTAACTATTCATTTATTTTTTATCATTAGAATTTTTTTTATTAATACTAATAAATTTAAGATCCGTTCGAATATTTTTAAATTTTGGATCGAGTTCAGATTCGGGTATTTAGTTATTTTTGGATAAATTTACGTAAAAATACTCGAGTTTTTTTAGTTGTTTTCAAATAGTTTGGTTAGATTTGGATACAAAATTTTAGATTTTTGAATATTTGGGTAAACCCTAACCTGAAAATACCGAACCTGAAATTTAAAAATATATGAACGGGTCCTAAATTTCTAAATACGAAAACCCAAACCCGAACATACTCGACCTGAACCCGATCCGAATACCCGAAGGATCAGGCCTATTGAATTCTATTTTTTTGTTTTTATTTGTCACGTCAGCTGCACAGTGGCACCTAGTCAGCTGCACAATGGCGTCTAGTCAGCTGCACAATCATCAAAATCAACCAAAAAGTCAACAAGAGGAGGTTACAATCGAAATGAAACTTTTTAAGGGGCTAAACATTGTTCTTCTAAAATGGATGGTTACAGACTCAACGCAAAGTTTTTAGGAGGTTCCAGCCCGTCGACCCGTAAAAGGAGCGTAGGGGAAGAATAACTTATGGTGAATGAGTCATCTACCAACAACTGTGGTGAAAGTAACATCGTTGACCGAGGCAACATCTCGACCGTCCAAGTTGAGTTCAATCTCACCGGAGTTCAAGAACGAGTGGAAGGTAGGCTGTCTCGGACGTGGAAGTTGACTCGTTCGACTCTCCAACATCAACAATACCGAACCCATGTTTGGTCGGTGCATGACCGAGTCTTGTGTACATAACATTCCCACGTGGATGCATCTCATCGCTTCCTCTACGTCTGGACTGTCCTTAACCGTTGGATCTATTAGCTCCTTTGTCTTTCCTTGGCTCCATAAAGACCACGCCTGAGTTTGTTTTTCCAATTAGAACATTAGTAACAAAATATATCTAACGGAACCAAACCTAATTATAAACTAATCTTGATTTTAGTCGATTAAACTGAACCATATAAATTAAATTCAAATTTAGTTTAAAAACTTCAAAACCTTTTATGTAATTATAATTTGTGCAACCTATCTAAAACTCCACGAATTTGCTAAAATATATTACAAATATAAAATATAATTTTAATCATTATATAGTTTTATTGTTACTTTCTAAAGTAAAACCAATAGCAAACAAATAAGTTTTATTTGATTTCACTGTTTCTAAAACCGATAAATTGGAAAACAGAACCGAAAATAAACTATAGATTATATCGATGACCCCTATTAATTTCAATTTTTTTTTTGTTTTTGGTCAACACCCTATATAGAGTTTAGTTAGACATGAAAATTTCGGGTTAAAGAAAAGAAACTTACATAACCGATGAGACTTCCATGTTCAGATCCTCGAAAGCTTACGTTTTTTCGTCCACTCACAATTTCCAATATCAACACTCCAAAGCTATACACATCAGATTTTTCTGAGAATATCCCTTCCATTGCATACTCCGGCGCCATATAACCACTTCACATTTTCAACATAAGAAGAATATTAGAAATTAATACAGTTTTATGTTGAGTAAAGAAGATAAAAAAGGTTTGTTTAGTTACTATGTGCCGACGACTCGGATCGTGTTGGCCTGGTCTTGTCGGTAGTTGAAGATCCTAGCCATACCGAAATCCGAAATCTTTGGATTCATTTCCGTGTCTAGCAAGATATTGCTAGCTTTTAGGTCACGATGAATGATCTTTAGTCTTGAGTCTCTATGCAAGTAAAGCAATCCTCTAGTTATTCCTCCAATGATCTCCCATCGTTTTCTCCAGTCCAAACTTCCTCGTTTACTCACATCTGTGCAGAGACATTGATTTTATACTCAACCTACACAGTTTCAGAATCGTACATTGTTTAGAAAAAGAAAACATACCAAAAAGGAAGCGATCCAAACTCTTGTTTGGCATGTATTCATAGAGAAGCATCTTCTCGTTGTCTTCAATGCAACATCCTAGTAATCTAACAAGATTCCGATGCTGGAGTTTCGCGATTAGTAAGATCTCGTTCTTGAATTCCTCTAGTCCTTGCTTAGATTTCCCTGATAGTCTCTTCACTGCAATCTCTCTTCCTTCTGAAAAATTCCCCTGTCCAAACATAACACATAAGTTCTATTTGCATACATCCAACACTATTGTCAAGAGAATTCATTTTCAGTTGAATTACCTTATATACAGTACCGAATCCGCCCTGGCCAAGCTTGTTTTCTCCAGCGAAATCTCCTGTTGCTGAGGCTACGCTGTCGAAACTGAAAATTGGCAAATCAGGTGTGTCAACTTGATCCCCTACTAGAACTTTGATCGGTGAGCTAGAGAAATTAACCCAGTCGTCTTTGTTCTCTCTTGTATCAGAAACTGGACGATCTTTCTTCCTCCGCAAGAAAGCTGCAGATCATGAAGTTTTTGACAGTCTCAGTAGTTAAGTCTTTTAAAACAAGACTATTGTGCAAAGAGAAGCATTACCTTTAAGCCTTTTCCATAAGATCCAAATGCATAATCCGAGCAAGAATGCACCTATAGCACTGACAATAATTATCCAAAGTTTTGATTTTCTCTTTCCACCTCCTGTATACACAACAAAAGAAACCGAAACACTTAAGGATACATATTTCAGATTAGTCATGTTTAAATCTTTCAAAATGTTATCTGAGAGCATATATATTTTCACAAACCTAGTTCTGAACCCGCTAGTCGGATGTTGATAGAGTTTCCACCGAGCTTAAAACGCTCTATATCGATCAAATCACGGGTCCAAACCATGCATCCGATCCCTAATACAACCGCATAAGCATTACACGAGCAGTCCCTCACGCATACATCTTTACAAGTCTCTGAGTTCTTAAGTGAAACAACTGATCCAAAATCAGGCAACTTCATTCCTTCAAGTAGCTTAAACCCATCTCTTATATCCACAACCAGACTCTGACTACAGTCCAATGGAACTCTTCTCTTGCAGCCACCCGAAAAATTCCTGTTGTTCCATTGATCAAGATAAACCGGCTCAAACCCATCAATGCAGCTGCATTTACCGGAATCGAACTCTTTGCTTTCATCACATACACTGTAATTACCGCAACGGTTATACTTTTCGCATTCCGTGCTCGGCTTCTTTTGAAGCAAAGTCCAGTTCCTGGCATCCTTATTCCATCTAAACTGCTCTTCTACTCCATCAAACCTAATCCGAAACCTCAAGAAATCGGAACTGTTTCTGGTATTAACATATGTGAAATGCACTCTACCATCTCGATCAGGAGGAGAGAGCTTAAACCCCTGATTATAGTTTGTGAATCGGTACATATCCGGTACACCGGTAAAGATAGCCGAATTCCACGGTCCGCTACGCCATTTCCTCTTTTCCCCTTCCCAAATCACAATCTCTAGTGCTCCAATAGGATCAATCCCCATTGAATACCTTCCTGGTGAAGGATCATTTTCGGATTTCCACGGGGTAAAAGCGTGATTTTCTCCCTGTGAAAGATTCACTCGAACCCTCATACCGGGCAAGAAAGTGTCGGTTGGATTGTTAAAGCTCTCCCAGTACCAATTGCTTCTGTCTGAATCTGGAGACAGAACCAAATTCCCTGTTTTATACAGAAGAGCAGCTGTGTTGTTTGACTCGGGCTTAGCACTTGTGGACCAAATGGTGACGTTGTGACCATCCACAACCACCAAATTACCGTCATCTGCAATCTTCAAAGCTCCCTTGTGATCAAACAATGGCTTCTCTCGATTCGCGACCCAGACAACTGTTTGAGGTTCGATGTTCTTGTACCATATTCCCACATACCTTAACGTTGAATTTTTGGGACTGAAGAATCCAAACTCGAAGCTTTCATCCCCGCTAATCAGTGAGTCTCCGTCTCGTATCGTATGGTTTCTGGTGATTAAGTTGCTTGTGGAGCAAGATACGATGCTACATAGTTGAAGCAAAATCAAAAGGGTCGTCACCAAAGTAAGGATTCTGTAAAATCCTGACATATTTGAGATAATTTTTGAGCCTCAAGAGAGGGAAAATTATAGAAAGAACAAAAACTAGTGAATCTTGATTTTTCATAGTTGGTCCTTCTCAATATAACGACTTGTATATTTCCTATTTACATAAAAAGAAAAAAAGTCATCCTTATAATCTTTGATTGTGGAAACTAGTGGAAATAATACCAAAGACTGAAAAGGACAACGGGTGAATCGTGTTGACAAATGACAATAATAATTTTTCACGTTTTATTTGAACTTTGAAAATTGGGACTTTAATGGCACGAAAAGTATTATATCAGTCAATTTTAATCTTGTTATTGAAATGCGACCTTCTTTATTTGGGTGGTTGAGACTCGAGAACATCCAAGATTTCTTTTTCTATCATTTTTTTTTTTTGAAGTCTATATAGTACAATACTATTGGGGATAGACACATATACCTCGAAAATTCATGGTATCTGGATTCATCCATGATGATATACATATATGGGGTTTTGATACGTGTTTTTATCCGAACAAATTAACTAAAATAATCATGAAAAGAATTATATAAATCAAACATTATGAAAATAACATTTATTTAAAATTTCATATAAAATTAGATTTTTATAAATATTCTATTTATTAAGAATAATTTTTAAAATATACCATATGTCTTTTTTAGAATACAGAGAATATCAAAATGGTATTTTGAGATCACCAAAAACAGATGTTTTTATTTTGTGTATGAAAAATGTATGATTTGCTAAATCATATGTACAACTACTTTTAAATATGTAAATTCGACGCCACCAATTTTTTTAAAGTACAAACGGTATCCAAAACGAAGAAGGAACCACATTTATCAAAATAATATTGCAAATTTTTTCCAAATTCGAAAAACAAATGTTATGAACTAAGATTTGAAGGTGATAACATGAATTTGATTCGGATAAAGGGTATTTGAACATATTTCGAAGTGGAAAATATATGCATAGATATAGGTTTATGGTTTTGAGATTTACCTATCTCTAGTGAGATTGTCAAGACACTTTCATCGGTCAAAAATCTAAAAAGATATCTGAAAGATAAAATTTTTTATATTATTTAATTATTGAATCAATTTATTTTTTCTTATTTTAAGTTTCATCGACTAAAAAAAGAACCCATGTAAGAAACATTTCTGATCATATTCTCTTCTCTTTCCTGTACTTTTTGATTTTTTTCAATATAATAATGATAATGCTGCTCTGATGTTATTGCGTAACAATTAGCTATCAGGGTTCAAAGAATATATTACCATTCAAATTGTATGTTTCTGCATCCATGATTTACGGAGTGCATATACTTAACAGTATTATTTATTGTCAAATTTATACTATTTATTTTAGAAGAGGAAAAAATAGATTATTTCTAAAGAAGGATCAAGTCTATTTACTAATATTACTATCCTAACATGTTTTTAAAGGTTATTTTCAAGTATTTTATGCATAAAATATACTGATGTGGAATGGTAATCAATATTGGCGCATGAGAGAACAAAAAATATTTTCTTGTGAAACCAAGAATTTATAATGGAAGAAAAAAAAATCGTATATTCTATTAATTTTTTTGTAACTACTAATAAATGGCGTTTTTACCTAACAAAACAAGTACTATAGAAACAGATTTAGGAAATTACTATATTTCATAAAACATAATCCATATCCACAAGCATTAAGCAGGTCACAAGCTTAGGGGTTTTGGTATATATATAAGTAAACATATTTTATACCATAAAGAAAGAGTTACTCCCACTTACATCTAAGTCTATTAGTATGTCTATATACACATTTAACCAACAAAACTCCATCTGCACTTCTTAGCCCAAAACTCTCCACCAACACATAACACCCAAATCTCCTCCAAACTCTATCGTTGTTACCATTCATATTCCTTATACAATCTCTTCTAGAATGATAAGAAAAGAAACTGTAATCTTTTATTATCTTCAAGAATCGATACAATGGTCTGTTGAAAGAGCTCTATATACAGTCCAGATCATTACTCTTTCACCCTAAAGACTCACGTGTCTTCACTCTTTACAAAACAATGCATAAAACCACAATGTAGACTAGATTCATTTATATACAACCCCTTTACATGTAACTTCACACATTTGCACGTGCTTTTCTTCTTCTGTAGACTAGCAGTGGCTTATCAATTCCCCCCCCCCCCCTTCAACACGAAGCTTGTCCTCAAGCGCATAATCTGGAAATTATTTCTTTAATTCCTTTGCCACTTCCCATGAATCTTCATGACTTGGTAAGCCCTTCCAATGTACCAACGCCTCTAGCCTACCCTCTGCATTGTAGCGAGTATCCAAAATTTCTTAACGGACAATAACGAACTCCTCCTCACTATTCAACACTTCTGGTAAGGGAAGCACTTGATGATTCTTGCCCAATATTTGTTTCAGTTGTGATATATGAATTACATGATGGATTTTAGAACCCTCTGGTAGTTTCAATCGATAAGCAACCTTCCCAATTTTCTCCATGACTTCATAAGGGCCATAGTATTTAGCTGCCAACTTCTGACAGATCCGTTTGGTCACTGAATTTTGTCTATATGGACGGAGCTTCAAGAAAACCCAAGTGCCCACGTCAAAATCCAAATCCCTTCTATGCTTATCCGCATTATTTTTCATTAACTGTTGAGCATGGATCAAGTGCTTCTTAATCTGAGATAACATCAAATCCCTTTCTTTCAACAGCGATTCCAATTCTGAATTCTTGGTGGACTGTTCTTCAAATCTTAACAATGCTGGAGGATCCCTACCATACAAAACCTTGAATGGTGAAGTCTTAAGTGATGTATGATATGATGAATTATACCATAGTTCAGCCCATGATAAGAATTTATGCCAAGTCCTCGGGTGAGACGATGCAAAACAGCGTAAGTACGTCTCTATACCTCTGTTCAACACTTCCTTCTGACCATCCGTTTGTGGGTGAAAAGCAGTGCTATACTTAAGCTTTGTTCCTGATAATCTGAAACAATCCTTTCAAAATGCACTCAAAAATATACTTCCCCTGTCTGAAACTATGGATACTGGAAATCCATGTAATTTAACCACCTCGTGAGTGAAAATTTTGGCCACGTCTGCGGTAGAGAATGGATGTTTTAGGCCAATAAAGTGCCCGTACTTGTTGAGCCTATCCACTATCACCAAAATCACATTTTTGCCTTGAGAAGTAGGAAGTCCTTTTACAAAATCCAATGTGATGTCTTCCCAGACCTGATGAGGAACTTGTAATGGTTGGGTAAACCAGCTGGAGATAATGTGGGATAGTTATGCCGCTGACAAACTTCACATTCAGATACAAACTTCTGAACATCCTTTATTAATCCTTCCCAATGAAAAGACTGCTGAATTCGTTTTACTGTCTTCAGCACTCCTGAGTGACCACCATACAATCCACTGTGATACTCTTCTAAAATCAATTGTATAAACTTTGACGATTTAGGCAATACCAGTCTCTGCTTAAACCATAGTCTCCCATTCCTTACTGAATATCTCTTATCTGCATTCTCATCTGATTCATGCAACTTGACTAGTTCCTGCAACTTTTCATTCAAATCAATTTTCTCATATATATCATGTAGCTGTAACACCATAGGGACTGTGAAGGCCATCAAAAACGTAGAAGAAAGAGACCCTTGAGACTGTACCATTCTTGATAATCTATCCGACACCACCAATCTTTTTTAAAGTACAAACGGTATCCAAAACGAAGAAGGAACCACATTTATCAAAATAATATTGCAATTTTTTTCCAAATTCGAAAAACAAATGTTATGAACTAAGATTTGAAGGTGATAACATGAATTTGATTCGGATAGAGGGTATTGAACATATTTCGAAGTGTAAAATATATGCATAGATATATGTTTATGGTTTTGAGATTTACCTATCTCTAGTGAGATTGTCAAGACACTTTCATCGGTCAGAAACCTAAAAAGATATCTGAAAGATAAAAAATTTTATATTATTTAATTATTGAATCAATTTATTTTTTCTCATTTTAAGCTTCATCGACTAAAAAAGAACCCATGTAAGAAACATTTCTGATCAGATTCTCTTCTCTTTCCTGTACTTTTTGATTTTTTCAATATAATAATGATAATGCTGCTCTGATGTTATTGCGTAACAATTAGCTATCAGGGTTCAAAGAATATATTACCATTTAAATTGTATGTTTCTGCATCCATGATTTACGGAGTGCATATACTTAACAGTATTATTTATTGTCAAATTTATACTATTTATTTTAGAGGAGGAAAAAAATAGATTATTTCTAAAGAAGGATCAAGTCTATTTACTAATATTACTATCTGAACATGTTTTAAAGGTTATTTTCAAGTACTTTATGCATAAAATATACTGATGTGGAATGGTAATCAATATTGGCGCATGAGAGAACAAAAATTATTTTTTTGTGAAACCAAAAAATTATAATTTAAGAAAAAAAAATTGTATATTCTATTAATTTTTTTATAACTAATAATAAATGGCGTTTTTACTAACAAAACCAGTACTATAGAAACAGATTTAGGAAATTACTATATTTCATAAAACATAATCCATAAGCATTAAGCAGGTCACAAGCTTAGGGATTTTGGTATATATATAAGTAAATATATTTTATACCATTAAGAAAGAGTTACTCCCACTTACATCTAAGTCTCTTAGTATGTCTATATACACATTTAACCAACAAAACTCCATCTGCTCTTCTCAGCCCAAAACTCTCCACTAATACATAACACCCAAATCTCCTCCAATCTCTATCGTTGTTACCATTCGTATTCCTTATACAATCTCTTCTAGAAACCATAATTGGTTCATCTCTCTCCACTCTCACCACTCTCCTTCCTCCTCCTACCCACCCTCCTTCCTCCATTACCCTTTTCATCCTTTCTACCACCACAAAACTCAGCCCCACCGGAGATCCTAATCCCGTCTTCCTCCTCCTCTCCACCGGTCCACGTGAACCTTGAACCTGCCTATACCAGTAAAACCCTCCATGCCCTTCTTTCTCCCCCTTAACCGCCTCCATACCCTTCACATAGTTGGCCTCTCTCACGACGTTTGCCTCTATTCTCACCACTTCTTCTTCGTTGTCATCATTGTTTTCGTCAAGATTGTCGTTGGCTTCATTGTTTTCGCAATGGTAGATCCGTTCCCAGTATTGGGAAAGTGTGATCCTATAGAACATTGACTTCCTCATTTGGTGACTTACACTGCAATTCTCCTTCACAAACATAAACGGGCAATACCATTCTCCTACTATCACGCTCCCTGACCGAATTGTAGAGACTGGGAATCCAAATGCAGGGAGACGAGCTCTTAGCTCATCGTCTAGGCCTAGAGCTTCTCTAGGTCTCCTCGGATGTAGGCTCCTCGAGGTTCGTAGCTCCCATCCTTTCTTCTTGAGAAATGAAGGCGGTGTACCGTCTGGTGCCACAGATTTCGCATAGAACGTCCGATCATGATGCCGATTGATCTTAACCGTCTGATATATGTTTCTTGGATCCAAAGGCTTAGGTTTCTTGTCATGCAAGATATCTGGAAAACAACATAACCCTTTCTCTATCTCCCTAGAACACACGGAAACTTTCCTGAAAACAAAAAAGAGAAGTGTTCACAACACTAATTCCTTAATTTTCTTTCTTTCTTAATCACCAAAAGACTAAAGACAGCACTCAAATCTGAAATTAAGCCTTAGAACTTAGATATTCTCTTGTGTGTTTTGGATCTTACCCTTTGTATCTGCCTCTAGCGTGAACAACGTAATAACGATTTGAAGACAACGGTTGATCGAGAGCCGGTATGAACAAGACCTTCTTAACCGAAGTCTCTCTGTTACCAGAACTGTCTAAGTGAACAATTGATAAGATCTTGTCCTGAGGTAACGGAAGCTTCTCGATTTTTGTCCTCGTACACATCCCGAAACAGAACGTGTCCTCTGTTTCGGCTTCTTCATCTGTAACAACTAGAACGCCGGAGAAAGGACCTTCCGGTGACTCCTCCGAGAGCGTCTTGTGATATTTTCTGTACTGCGATAATGTCCTCGTCACATACATTTTTGTTCTTGAAGCTTTAAGGGAATTAGTAAGCTATGATGGGGTTTTAATATCAATTTGAGGGTTTTTATTTAAAGATTTTTAACAATTTTGGGGGTGAAAACGACGAGATTGTATAGTAGTGGGGTGGCTCAATATTACTTTTGATAGTGGAGGTTAAAGTTGTGTAATTTAAGTGTTTGCTGATTGGCATGTCTTTAACTTTGTTTTTTCTAAAAGAAAACATGAAAAGATAAAGCTAAATATATCAGTCACATTCTCAAGTTCTCAGCTCTCAGTAAGTTAATTTTACTATTTAAAATTCAAAATTAGGATTTTCTTATCTTTTCAAATTATTGGGATTTTTTTAACTAATGCTTTGTTGTAGTCAAATATAATTAAAGTACATCAAAAGAAAATAATTCATTAATGTAATTTATATGATCCACTAAAAGCTCGAAATTAATAAGTAGTAGTGGTTTATATTTCGTAAAATTCTGTTTAATTATTGGTTAAAACAAATTATTTTAATAAAATTATACTAAACAAGTGAAAATTGTAGAGATGCCTGTAACCTGGAGCCACTCATATGAATAGCTTTTAACTTAGTGGATGACTAAAGAGATGATAAACAGAGGAATAAAGAAAGAAAAGGAATAAAGTTATATATAAAAAAAAATCTAAAGTTCTACTGAGCATATAGATTAGTCGATTTAAAATATTTTGAATAAAACAAACAATTTCCCTATGATATCCTCCTTAGCGTAAAGTTAAAGTATAGAAGAAAATTTGATGGTCCGTAGTATAAACGTCTAATTTGGTCAAACCTCATAGAGTTTAAATTCTATTTAAGAACTAATTTGATAATCAAAAGATTCAAAACCGTGCACATTCACATACTAAATTCTCCTAATATATTCAAGAGACGGGGACAATAACAAGACTCACTGGACGTTCATCTATATATAATGTCCAAATTAACATAACCTTAACAATCTAGTCATCAAAATTATACTGAAATTAAGGTTTACACATAATCTCATGTGTTTTCTAGAACTATATGGTTTACACAAGCATTCATCTCAACACTCAATCACATAAGCTAACTATCATATTCAGTTCTTGTTACAAACACTTGTCATATTACTACCCCGTTACTTTGTTACTTCGCTAGCTAACATGCTACTTTGCTACTTCACCTTTTTTTACTGTATAAACATACTATACTATATCCATGCATGAACCATAGCCATAAGACATTGTCGTGAACTATAACCATGTAAATATGCAGATATATTATGGAACTTTTACAATATCGATATTAGCTTTTCTAATTATTTTATACACTTATTGTATTTTATACCAACATTATCTATTAATTAAGTTGTAAACATAATATACATTTTTAGCTAGTGCCCAGTCTGAAATATTTTTTTTCCAATACCTGAATTTTGTTTTTAATAAAATGGAATGGAATAATAAGTCAATGGTTTTGAAAAAGTGGAGCAGGAAGAAGCTTATGGAAATGATTTTTTTATTATTATTATTATTTAGTAGACATTATCCATTTTTGCATACATCATCCATTATCTCATTTAACTGCTCCTATGATTTTTCACAAGTTATAATTATTAGAAATCAATTAAGAAGTAGATAAAACTGAAAAACAAAAAAAAACATCCGTTGAGGAAATTTCTTGTACAGATTATAAAAAAACCCACAACCATAATAAATATCCTACTGCGAATATATATGTGCTTGTATTTTTGTGTTAAGCAAGTCAACGACCAAACTCTAATGTACTAAATGAATATACCCCAATGTTTTCAGTAATAAATAATTCAAATGAGTTAATGAGAAGAACTTTATATAAAAAAACAAAATAGAAAAGGAGTTTAAAGGAGATGAAAAATATATCCGGATTATGTTGTGCGAATGTAGAAATGTTATTTAATTTATTTAAGATAGTTATTAAGCTTTTGGCGTGTTATATTTTTATAATAAATTACAACTGATGTTTCTATTACGACGTACATTACGATTGTATAATTTCTTGTAATCTCTCTCTCTTTGTAACTGGTACTTCGGAGCCAAAACTTGGTAAAAATCTTAGTTTAGCCATTAGGTAAACTATGTAGTGACAAAAAATGCTTTCCAATGAAATCGATCGCCGACTTGTTGAGTAATATAACAAATCCACTACACTTATTATTATATAACTCCAAACTAGTCCGTGATTTAAAATCGGTTATTCTAACAATATCGTATCTTAAAATTTACCCGATATGATTTTTTTTCTTCTAGTCAAATGTGACACACACGCACATGTACATATATATCTTTAATTACAATGAGTCAAAAGAGAAGACATCATGACGCAAAACCCCAAGTTTGAGTAGAGTGGTTAGGGCAGTTGATGAAAGAACGTCCCTTCTTTTTCCTCTTCGTTTTTTATTTATTAGCTTATCCTTAACTGAAAGCTACAAAACAAAACTGCTATTTTCACATTTACTAATTTATCATTACTATTCAAAAAAATGTGTGTGTGTGTGAGTCTACAAGATAGCTAGCAAACCTATTGAGTTTACATTTTCCTTGTTTTTTCCGGAAATTAAATACTGTTAATAAAAAAATGCTATGTATTTTGATGATTATGGAGCTCTATATTAGTTTAAAGGTTTTAATTAATGATTTATATTATAGGACATTTATATTTGTAATGCTCTATAACCAACAAAAAACCATTATATCAAATATTCGAATTCAAATACGGATCCTGCAATATGCGTTTTAAATGTCATAAACTAACCAATAACCCTACGTATTACATTGGGACCTTTATAATATTTTACACTTATTTGTTATATTTATATATGCATAGTCCCTCCCTATCTCATATGTATAAATAAGACCCAACCCACCTATCATTGTTTTGCCTCCTACTTAAAAACGTACAGCACAAAACATTTAGTTAAACCTCTTTTGTAATGAGAGACTCTTCAACAACAGAACCCACCAAATCCTCACCGTTATGGAAACCCTTTGCTTCAAACTGCTGCTCCGTCGATGACCAAACCGTCTTTGGCAATCTTAGCCGTTGCCGACCTTCGAGATCGGAGTTCTCCAAGAACCATCTCGGACCACTTCCATCTTTCAGACGGCTCTCTTTCGCTGATCTAAGTCGGTCTTCGTCGGCTAGGATCAACGAGGATCTCGCACAAACTCTCGGAGCTGATTTAGTGGATTTTCAGATGTGTGAACTCAAGATGATCACTCAAAGTTTCTCCGGGAACTATCTTCTCGGAGAAGGTGGATTCGGTAAAGTGTATAAAGGTTATATTGATGAGAATCTCCGACAAAGCCTCAAGGCTCAGCCTGTTGCTGTCAAGTTATTGGACATTGAAGGACTTCAAGGACATCGTGAATGGCTTGTAAGAACGTTACCAATAATACCTGTCTGATTAATTATTGCGGGTTCTCATTTTGTTACTGATCTCTCATTAGTTTTGAATTATGACACATTTATTACGCATATGCTTCAAATTATACGCCACCCCAAAATACAATTCTTAAAATCAAACCACTCCTGATCTTTATATTTCGATGTCAAATTATGATCCTTTGGACTCATGTCTTTATCAGTGTATACTTTAGGGTATGAAACTATTAGGGGGAAAATAAAACTATTAGGTAAAAATATGTTTGTTTACATTATGGATTAAGTAGGCATGTGATCTTGTCGTTTCTATTTTCGGTGTCACCTAAAACGTAAAATATATTTTTTGTTAGCAGAATATCAATAGTTGGTAAAACCACTTTGAAATATTCTAAACATGCATATACATATACATGTAATCCTTAATTTATTCTCTAATGGTATAATTCTTAATTAAACTAAAAAACACATTTGATGTAAAAAATTCGTTTGTTTATGTTCATTTATATGCATGCAGTCTGAGGTCATACTTCTAGGACAATTAAAGCACCCGAATCTAGTCAAACTTATTGGTTACTGCTGCGAGGAGGAGGAACGAGTCCTTATCTACGAGTTCATGCCACGTGGTAGCCTGGAAAATCACCTCTTCAAACGTAAGAACATTTTTAATAATTATATATAGTACGTGGTCGTCGCATATAATTCTTATCTTATAAATTTTATTGTATTAAGTACTAATCAGTATATCATTTTAGTTTCCTAATTGTGTAACTATTATCGTCAGGGATTTCACTATCACTGCCGTGGGCGACGCGGCTGAAGATCGCGGTCGCAGCTGCTAAGGGTTTGGCGTTTTTGCATGATTTGGAGAGTCCAATCATTTATCGCGATTTCAAGACTTCTAATATCCTACTCGATTCGGTAATTTTAATTATTATTCAACTTAAAAGTCATCAAAAAGTTTATTTTACATTTTAAGAAACTTATTTATTAATTTGATGTGTGTTTTTTATTTTTTTTTAAATGCAGGATTTTACGGCGAAGTTATCAGATTTTGGTTTGGCGAAAATGGGACCAGAAGGATCCAAATCTCATGTCACAACTCGAGTCATGGGCACTTATGGTTATGCTGCTCCTGAATATGTTTCAACAGGTACACAACATTTTTCTTGTCTTTTTTTTTTTCCATTAATTTTCTTTTGGTCAATTTTTTTTTGAATCAACATATTAACTATAATCATTACAGTCATTAGAGGTTTAAACAGAAAATAGAAAGTAAAGAGTAAAACACAAAATCTGAATGTGTCAAAATTTGAGGGATGAGTGGACATTTAACTTTTTGGGATTATCAATAAATTTAATTCGATTAATTTATCTAACGCATATTTTCAGGGCATTTAACGACAAAGAGTGACGTGTACAGTTACGGCGTAGTTTTACTTGAGCTCCTAACGGGAAGAAGAGCCACCGAAAAGTCACGACCAAAGAACCAACAGAACATCATCGACTGGTCAAAGCCTTACCTAACGAGCAGCCGCCGTCTCCGATGCGTTATGGACCCAAGACTAGCCGGACAATACTCCGTCAAGGCGGCTAAAGATACGGCTCTTCTCGCATTACAATGTGTGAGCCCTAACCCTAAAGACCGACCCAAGATGCTTGCCGTTGTGGAAGCTCTAGAGAGTCTCATACATTATAGAGACATGGCGGTTTCTTCGGGTCACTGGCCACTGTCTCCTAAATCTCATCATGGTGGGAAGGTTTCGCCTAAGGTTCGAGGAGATAATCGGAGTGGTAGAAAATCAGCACCGGGTTCGTTAAGATCGTGAACATATAGGGTTGAATGACCTTAAAAAACAAATTACATGTCGTGTGTGTGTGTTGTGTATATATATGGTCATACGTATCTAAGTGTGACAATTAATATGACTTCCATTAAGAAAAAATTATTAAATATAAATGTAATAGATTGGGATGGCAAAGGTTTTTGTATAAAAATATTTAATCAAACTGGCTTTGAGATTATTTTGCGATTTTCGTTGTGATGAATATCTCATCCGTTAGTTCCATATGTTTAGATCAAAATTATCTTGGTGTAGAGAATCATATCATCTAGGCTTGGAGCTTTGGTTCTTTGGTTTGGTTATCTCAGTTATCGGTTAACCGAAGTAAATTTGAAGGTTGCAGAAATTAAACGAAATAAAATTTTGTTCGGTTAGTTCGATTTTCCGTTATTTTTGGTTATGAAATGTATAACCAAAATTAATTGAAATTTTGGCTTTTTTAAAATAAATCCGGTTTTCTCGGTTATTTTTAGTTTTTCGGTTCGGTTTGGTTTGGCTATTGACAAAAACTGGTTTAAATTTAGTAAAACCGATCTAATTGTGGTATAATCCGGTTATTCAAAAGGAAAAAAAACACAAAAGAAACAAATATTTCGATTAACCAAGAACCGAACTGAAATTTTTGGTTAACCAAAATAAATTTAAAACTTGCTGATCCAGACCTATAACCGAAACCGAACCGAACAGCCAAAATCTCGTTTTGCTTCGGTTCAGTTATAAATTCCAGAGCTAATATCATCTAACTACTAGCATATATATGACTTAGTAAGTGGTCGTGACATCGTGTGGCGCAGGTTTTTTTGAGATGGCCTAAACTTGTTTTTCCTGAGTGAACATTCTCTCTTTGTTGAGGGGTTGTTGAGCTTCGGTGGCCCAACTGAAAAACTCGGACTAATTTTTTTCCTTTGTCGAATTAGCTCTATCATCCTTGAAATTAGTCGGATGGTTTAAGTCGGAGATAGTTATACCACATGTTATACTAGTCGTGACAAAAAATGACTATGTTTAATGTTTCATATAAAATTTAATACTGACGGCTTATATAATCTTATTTGCATAGTTTGATAGATTGGAGTTTACAGTATACTCTGATTTGATCAGATTCTAGGTGTAATAACTTGAAACTGCAATAGGTTGATTTTATGGTAATACATTACATAGGCTTTATCAACTCTCGTCTTTTAGGCAAGATTGGGGCGAATGTTCATTATTAAAAGAATATGGGCCGGGCTATTTGAATTTAATCACAAGCCAAGCCCATATTTATTTAAGTCTTTAACCCATCATAATTCAGAAACCCTAGGTGTTCCAGTGCACATTTTACAGTAAAGCTAAATTTCCTCCTCATATTGCCGACTTAAGTCTTAAGGTACAGAAGCTTCTCTTTGATTTGAATTTTGCGTTTGGTTCTTTCAATCTAGCTCAAGACATTAGTACTGACAAATTTGTTTCTAGCTCAATTTGTTTCATTGAATTTCAATTTATATGTATGATTTGTCTACGTTGATCATAGTTTCACATTCTATTCTCTAGCTGCTTTAGTTTTGTTGTCTGTTGTAAATATGTGTGTTTTGGCTTTGAAATGCACATTTTCTTTGTTCTCAAGTTGTTCTTGTTTATGATCGGAATGAAAAACCCTCGGAAACCATTTCTCAAAAAATTTGGTATTTGGTGAGAACACTCAAATGAGCTTTGAGATTTGGCTATCTCAAAGATACCATAGGCCTTTGATCGATGGAACATTTCGTCTCATATTTCCAGAATCTTGAGAGTATATCATATGTTGTCATAAATTCTCTGAAAGTTCCGTTTTTGTGGTTCTTTTCACAATCTGTTCTTGTACAAAGCTGATTTGATTGATGTTATATGGTTAATGAAGGGTTTCACATGGCGGGAGCTAACAATGGGACAAGGCGTCCAAAGCCGAACTTACTAATTACGGGGACTCCTGGTACTGGTAAATCGACGATGGCTTCTGCTTTGGCCGAAGCCACGAATCTCCGATATATTTGCATCGGAGATCTGGTCAAAGAGAAAAACTTGCACAATGGCTGGGATGATGAGTTTAAGTGTCATGTCATCAACGAAGACTTGGTGAGTTTCGTACTTGAACCAAATCCCTATATCCTAATTTCCTTTATCCAGGTTCTTTGGAATTATCTTAGATGGTTCTTTCAAAGTTTCAACTTTGGCCGTAGATAAAGTTTTACTCTTTAGTTTGACAAATAGGCGAATTCATGACGACACTGTAACACTCTTGAATCTTAGTAGTTACATGTAATTTGTCACTTAGATATTGTGCTAGATTTCTTGGTTGGGTTTCCAATTATTCTAAAAAGCTAGCTTTTTCTTAAAACGATGCTAATATCATTATCCGATGTGGAAATTGATTTTTGGAGTTGCTTGGTTTTGGATTGATTACAAAAGAAATTGTCGATTCCATCTTTTGATAACTACGCATGAGGTCAGTATTACTAATATAGTCTATTCAACTTGGATCAGGTGTGTGATGAGCTTGAAGATGTAATGCAAGGAGGAGGAAACATTGTGGACTACCATGGCTGTGACTTCTTTCCTCAGCGATGGTTTGATTGTGTTGTGGTGCTTCAAACTGAGAACTCCATTTTGTATGACCGTTTAACTAAGAGGTCAGAATTGAATTCGTCTTTCTTCATTAAGAGTAGTTTGGATGTTTCACCTTAGCATGTTCTGATTGTGTTCTCAACCAAAGTAGGGGTTATTCAGGAACCAAGCTTAGTAACAACCTTGAATGTGAAATGTATCAAGTCTTACTTGAAGAAGCAAGAGAGAGTTATCAAGAGGAAATTGTCACTGCGCTACAAAGTAACACAATCGAAGATATCTCTAACAATGTCGAGAGTTTGACAGAATGGATAAGAACGTGGTGACCCTGATGATCATCATATTAAAATCTGATGACAATGCATCTGTAATAGTTACAAGGTTCATGTGTTGGGATAGTAAAGGTAGATTATTTGATGGTAAAGGGATGTTGCGTGGGGACTAAGAAACGTGTGGTGACATTGAGACAAACTTTGGTGAAGCAGACGTCTAGGGTTGCTATGGAGGAGATCAAGGTAACACAATCCCTTTACTTTGGTGAAGCAGACGTGTCTTCCAAATTTGGACATGGTCATTTCCAGACTGCTCAAGAGAAGGCCAAGTTTTATGGTAGAGACATCAAAGCCTTGGATTTTTAGTTTTCCAAATCTCATTAAAACATCGTTTTGTTTTCCAAGTATTTTGTTGTTTTTCAAGTTTCTTTCTTTGGTGTTGGTCGGAGTTCTTTGGACGGTTGATATCGACTCTTCTCCCTTTCTCCGGATATTATCAAAGTTTTTTTTGGCTTAAGAGTTTATTTGATGTAACATAGGTTTCAGGTTTCATGTTTAAAAGACTCTGAACTTTTGGTTGAAGAGTTCTACGTATTTCATTTGTGATCTGCAAGAGCTGTAACATCTCCTTCATAATCATAGTTTCCGAGGCTAAGAAACAGATAAGTAAAACAAATTTAAGCACAAGCTCTTGTGGAAGAAGTATATGGTTAAGTAAGCTGAAAGATTCTAGTTTTGGTCCATTTTTTAGGGTATTTAATGAAAAAATCCCTCAACTTTGCCATGTTTTATTTTTTAATCTTCCGTCTACGAAAACTAATACCTCTATTCTAAAAATTTATGACTAGATTTGATTACTCACCGTTTAGTTGCTAAACTCACCCCATCTACCTCGATTAATGACTAATCCCTTTAAAAATCAGTCATTGGATTACTTTCCATCTAACTCGATTACTTTCCGCCTAATTTTATATATTTCGATTATTTTGGATTGCAAGTAGAAAACATTTTTTTTTGTTATTCAGACGTCTAGATAGGGAGTTTGTGATGTTGAATTATAATATATGTTCATAAATTTAATAAAAAAACATAAAATTTTGGAGTTAAAAATAATATATTTTTTATGTGTTTACAACAGTTTAAAAAAAATATTATATAAACGATTACTTATAATGGATTAACATGTTTTTAAAACGTAAATTATCCGTAAAACTAGTCCTCGATTAATCATTGTTTAATCTCCGATTTTCTCGCTAAGCGCTAGTCGGACGCTCGAGGAGGGCTTAACGACTAAGCGGAGAGTAATCGGGTCTAGGCGAAATTTTTTACAACACGGGTTTTAATTATTCGCTACGTTTCGTCCAAATCAAACTATTTTTTGGATATCTGATTCATTCTATAAAATTTTAATTTTTTTTTCATTAAACTTTCCTTAGAAAAAATGTCTTGTTTGTTTCATTTAATACAACAATTATCTTCGTTAAATAGAAATAGTTAAAGGCAAAACATTTCCGTCGTAGACGGATGATTAAATTTATTAAAGATTTTTAGTTCAGAGTGTTTTTCCTAAAAAAATAATTTAGGGTTAAAAATGAAACGGTGTTAAGTTGATAGTTTTTTTCATTAAATTCTCTTTTTTAATACTTAAGAGTTTTTTCTCCCACTTATAATCTTCAAAAATAAGACTTCTAGGGTAAAAACATTTCTTTGAGAACACGCCTTTCATGGCGTATTTTGGTAATATAACCGCAGCATATCTTATTACATAAAAGAGAATTTTCAAAAGTTAGTAACTCATAAGATGGTGACACGTGTCATGTTAATCGATTCGAGATTTCGACATGTGGCAAACTTGAAAAAAATGTCAAAAATTATTATAAGGAAATGGTACAAAAAGATAATTAACTACCATTATTCGGTAAATAAAAAATTTATAAAGAAAATATACAAATTGTTATTTCTTAAAAAATGTAAACTTCCATAATTAAAAAAAAAAAATTTAAAGGAAAAAAATTGTAAATATTGAATTCTATAGAAAATATACAAATTATTATTTCTTAAAAAAAATAAACTTCTATAATTAAGAAAAACTCTAATTTAAAAGAAAAAAAATTGTAAATATTGAATTCTATAGAAACAAAATGAAAATTTCTAATTTTAAAGGAAAAAATTTTTAAATATTGAACTCTACATAAACAAATAAGTAGTCTCATATTTTCTCAACAAACAAAAATGTTTTCTTCAAAAACACCATCATATCTTCAATTTCATTTTATTGGTAAAAAACTTTTATTCTTTTTATGTTATTTTTAAAGTTTATGTTAATTTAATATTATGAGGTTGTTGTAAAATCGTTTTACTTATATATTTTTATGATTATTAAATTTTTCTCTAATTTTGGTTTTATTTTTTTCTACTTTTTAGAAAATTTATTTAATTTATTATTATGAGGTTGTCGTAAGAAAATTTATTTCTATTTTTATGATTATTAATTTTTTCTCTAATTTCAATTATTTTTCTTATACTTTTCAGAAAATGTCTATCATCCAAAAGACAATGAGCAAATAAATTCAAATTATTTTTAGGTCGGTTTGAAAACAAAAATCAAATATGATTAAAAATAAATAAATCTTATTCAAATAAATATAAAACAAACTAAATATAATCTAAATAAATAAATAATTATAACTTTGTTAGGATTTCTTATGGGTTAATGATTTTGGATAAACGTTCTCAATATTTTATTATATATTATATATGTATATTTACGGGTAATTTAATTAATCCTATTTTTCAAATTTTTTTATAATTTTATTTTTATAAATTTTAAAATAGTATATTATAATCCTGCATATATGCGGGACCTAATATAGTAGGAAATATAGACTTTAACTCAGCATAATGGTCAGCAAAAACCTGTATATATGGTTTAGGATAATTTTTGCAGTCAAAGTTTGTATTTCCTATTGTAGTGGTTATGTCACCAGAATACGCAATAAAATACGTGTTCTTAGATAAATCTCTAGAAAAGGGAGAGGAACAAGGCCAAATGAATAGTTTCCTAGTGAAAGATCTGTATTGCTTCCTCAATTGAAAAGCCCAATAGACTTAAGTTTTTTTTAGGGCAAATTAGTTCATCATCTTATTATAGTAGTCGTGATAAAATAGACGATTTTGTTTAATGTTTCATACAAAATTTAACACCGTTAGCTTATAAAATCTTATTTGTATAGTTTGATAGATTTGGAGTTTAAAATATACTTTAATCTGATCAGATTCTAGGTGTAATAACTTGAAACTGCAATAGTTTTATTTTTTGGTAATACCTAGGCATTATCAACTCTCGTCTTTTAGGCAAGATTGCATGATTGGGGGCGAACGTTCATTATAATAAAATACATGGGCCGGGCTTTTGAACATAGCCCATATTTATATTGACTTTAACCCATCATAAATTCAGAAACCCTAGGTAGCCAAGAGAATATAAATACCTTATTCCAGTACCGGTTTTACAGTTGAGCTACATTTCTCTACATTTCTCTACTCATATCGCCGCCGACTGAAGTTTTAAGGTACACAAGCCTCTCTTGATTTGAATTTTGCGTCTGGTTCTTTCGATGTAGCTTCAAGACATTAGTGCTGAGAAATTGGTTTATCTCTTACCTCTTGATTTTCTTCATTGAATTTTAATTTATATTTTTAATTTGTCTACGTTCATCATAGTTTCACATTCTCTAGCTGCTTTAGGTTTTTTGTATGTTGTAATAAATGTGTGTTTTGGTTATGATATGCACATTTTGTATGTTCTCAAGTTGTTCTGGTTTATGATCGGAATGAAAACCCTCGGAAACTATTTTAAAATCAAGGCCGGAGTCTCTGATCCAGCTCTTTTGCTGGAAACCATTTCTTAAAAAATTTGGTTTCTGGTGAGAAACACTTATATGAGCTTGAGACTTGGCTATCTTAATGATGCCATAAGCCTTTGATCGAGGGAACATTTCGTTCATATCTCCAGAATTCTTGAGAGTATATCTTATGTTGTCACAATTTCTCTGAAAGTTCTGTTTTGTTGGTTCGTTTCATAATCTTTTGTATGGTTTTGTATCGGACTGTAATCTGGTAGTACTTGGTGTTCATTGATATAAGTTTGTTTGCTTTATGTACTTGTGACTTATTGCACTTTCTTGCCATAATTAAAAATTGTTATTGCTTGATTATGTCATATGATTAGAATTGAGGTTATCTTCTCTGTGTATTAATTATCTTATTTTCTAGTGTTTGTTTCTGGTTGAAAGAATGTCTCACAGAAAGTTTGAACATCCGAGACATGGTTCTTTGGGTTTCCTTCCAAGGAAAAGGGCTAACCGACATCGTGGTAAAGGTAATTGTTCTTATAAAAGCCTATTTGCATCTATTCACCAATTTCTTGCAGCTTCTGTGCACTTAGTAGAACAAACTGAGCTTACTTTAATGTAAAAAATGTCTGTTCTTACTTTAATGTGTATACTTCTGTATTTTGGCTTGCACATGGTTTTCAGAGTATCTTAATTTAGCAATGGCCTGTGTAGGTTCTGATATTCTTTCATTGTGTTTTTCAGTGAAGGCCTTCCCTAAGGATGATCCAACAAAGCCTTGCAGACTCACCTCCTTCTTGGGATATAAAGCTGGGATGACTCACATTGTGAGAGAAGTTGAAAAACCTGGATCAAGTGTGTTCACGCTCTCTTCCTTTGTTCACAGCACATACACTTGCATGTGGTTTCTTGCTGATCTTTATTAATGTTGTTGCCAGAGCTACACAAGAAGGAAACATGTGAAGCTGTGACTATCATTGAGACACCTCCAATGGTGGTTGTTGGTGTGGTTGGGTATGTGAAGACACCACGTGGTCTGCGTTCTCTAAGCACTGTGTGGGCTCAGCATCTGAGCGAAGAAGTGAGGAGGAGGTTCTACAAGAACTGGGCCAAGTCAAAGAAGAAGGCTTTCACCAAATACTCAAAGAAACATGAAACTGAAGAAGGCAAAAAAGACATTCAAAGTCAGCTGGAGAAGATGAAGAAGTACTGCACTGTCATCAGAGTTCTTGCTCACACTCAGGTGCTTTATCTTTCTCAATTGTAAAATTCTTGTGGATCATGACGTCTCTAATTGTTTTCATTGATGGTTAATTTGTATTTTATTTAATTTGTATTAGATAAGGAAAATGAAAGGGCTGAAGCAGAAGAAGGCACATCTGACTGAGATTCAGATTAATGGTGGAGATATAGCGAAGAAGGTTGACTATGCCTGCAGTTTATTCGAGAAGCAAGTCCCTGTAGATGCTATCTTCCAGAAAGATGAGATGATTGATATAATTGGTGTTACAAAAGGAAAAGGGTATGAAGGTGTGGTTACAAGATGGGGTGTGACCCGTCTTCCAAGGAAGACCCATCGTGGGCTTCGCAAGGTGGCTTGTATTGGAGCTTGGCATCCAGCTAGAGTCTCCTACACGGTGGCTAGAGCTGGGCAAAATGGGTACCACCACCGAACTGAGATGAACAAGAAAGTTTATCGGATTGGGAAAATTGGCCAAGAGACTCACTCAGCCATGACCGAGTTCGACAGGTAATTAAACACATAATCTTGATATGTTTCGGTAATCTGTGTAGTAGTAAACTGGGCTTGTGTTCATGTGCTGTTTTCTTATCGACAGAACCGAGAAGGATATCACACCGATGGGAGGATTTCCTCATTACGGGATAGTAAAGGAAGATTATCTGATGATCAAAGGATGTTGCGTGGGGCCTAAGAAACGTGTGGTGACATTGAGACAAACTTTGGTGAAGCAGACGTCTAGGGTTGCTATGGAGGAGATCAAGGTTAAGTTCATTGACACGTCTTCCAAATTTGGACATGGTCAATTCCAGACTTCTCAAGAGAAGGCCAAGTTTTATGGTAGAGCCATCAAAGCTTAAAATTTTATTTTCCAAATCTCATTAAAACATTGTTTTGGTTTCTAAGTACTTTGTTGTTTCTCGAGTTTCTTTCTTTGGTGTTGGTCGGAGTTCTTTCGACGGTTCTGTAACCTTTTTCTTGGATATTAGCAAAGTTTTTTTTGTTCGTTTAAGAGTTTCTTTGATTAATACTTAGGTTTCATTTTCTGATGATTATTGCCATAATGATCAAACTATAGTTAGTATAAAAATAACCAACATCATGGATTCAGCACCCAAATAATATGGAATAAAAATGACTTAATTTACCCTATTCATAAATACAATTCTTGACTGGGAAAGTCCCAAAATAAATATTCAAAGTAACACCAGCTACTAGTTTAGATTTGGTGATTTAGCATTTCCATGATCAAATTGTTAACATAATCTTTGAAAGTGGCTTCCGTTTTTTGGGTTCACAATATTTAACAGAATTTTTGAATTCACTAATGTAATAATTAAATTCGTAATAACGTGATTTAACATAATAAAACATAACTCTAGTTTAATAAAACGTGATTACGGAATAACTATCTTATTAACGGATTCACAAAGTCTATTAAATACTGTGGATCCAAACCACTTTCGAATATTGTGTTAACAGTTTGATAATTTTGAAGTATTAAAGTGGAAGTGCTAAACCACTATGGTTTAAACTAGGAGCCGGTGGCGACATGAAGCAAGCAAAATAATGGCTACTTGAGCTAACGTCATGAGACTGATGTGAGAGGCTCACATGATTGACAGTCCTATCTCAAACTATTTTTGGACCCATGGCAAAACCCAAAAAAAAAAAATTCTCTTACCAAATATTTTTTTTTAAAAATCTGGGCCCTTTTTTGTATGATTTTTTTTTTAATTTTGACTTGGACCCATGGCAAAAGCCTAGTTTGCCTATGGCCTAAGACGGACCTGATGATTGATAGATGCTATTTTCTCGAATAGTGCAGCGTCCAAAATGTACATTGTTGCTATAAATCCGGGGTGGTTTGTCTCAGGAAGGCTTGCATTCTCATCAGTAAGCATCCAAATTATGGTCGTAACACTCGGTCTCATATTGAACACATAACAGCCCAAGCGACTCGTTAAAGATCTGCTCATCTGCAAGAGCTGTAACTTCTCCTTCACTCCATAAGTCTCCGAGCCTAAAAAACACAGAGAGAAGTTGAAACACAGACCATTAAGGCCCATTAATAAATCGAATAAAAAGGGCTTCTAGGCCCAATATCTCAAAACCTATTTTAGGAGGTTGAGCCGATGGTTTTAGGGTTTTTCATTAATCGTCGAAGCTTGAGACTTCTGGAAAGAGGAAAAAAAAAATGGATCCATACTCTTCGCCGTCGATGAAAGGCCCTTCGCCCGAAGCATTGATGGAACAGGTCAAGCAGCAGCTCCATCAAGCTTATGCCGAAGAGTTAATCGAGGTCAATCTCTTTTTCTATTCTTTGAAATCGTCGACCAATTTGATCATTGAAATATTCGACTAAATTAACTCTTTTTTGTACACAAAGTATACTTTTTTTTCCGACCAATCCAATGTAATTTCAGTTATGTATCACCATGGATTCTCAATGTTGTTGTTGTTGTATTAAAGTTTGGGTTTTTTTGGTTGTGCAGACTCTGAAAGTAAAATGTTTCGATAAGTGCATAACTAAGCCAGGATCAAGCCTCAGTGGAAGTGAGAGTAGCTGTGTTTCTAGATGCGTTGATCGTTACGCGGAAGCTTCTGCTATCATAGCTCGAACTCTTTTCTCGCAACGTTGAATCAACACTTGGTGGGATTGATTTTACAGTATAAAAGTTTTTTAATTTAAAATTAGAAAAACAAAATTTAACATTGGTTTAAGGTTGAAAGATTTGCAACTATCAACTTGTATTCGAGAATGGTTCATGTTTCTTTGTTGTTAAGTGGTTTAAAACATGTTTTTAGTACGATGAGTTTCAATCACTTGGGTCATCTTGTTTCTCTGCTCTATATGCTTGTGTAGTAGACTTTCACACGTGGGTTTAGGTTTGAGTTTAGAATGGAGATTTTTGCACTTAAGAGTACAACTCTGTGTAGATGCTCTTGTGGAAACGCCATCATAATCTTAGCTCTATGCAATGTATGATCCTTAAATCTTCTGCCTGTGTCTTCAAACATCCTGCAACAATAGAGGAAATCATAAGCAGACTAGAAATTATTCTCATCTAGTTTTTTGATTAATTGTTTTGGTACATGAAGACTTACTCTACTCCCATGGAACATCTATGAATTTCGTATGAGTATCCAATCATCATCTTTAATTCCTTCACTCTTGAAGTATTTTTCGACATAATACTTGAACATGATTACTAGGATAGATATTAGGCAAATTTTGTATCTTGATTAACTGTGTTTGGTTCATCTAAGATCCTTTTTTGGACCGCCTTTTTCGAGAATGTTACTCTGTTGATTCAGTCTCATCTCAGTATTAGCTTGTAATAGAGATTGCTAATGATAATCAGAATAAAATGATATATCAAACAAAATCAAATGAGCTTACTCCAACGATCTGGCCTTTATTAGTCACCCAAATTATGAACTTTAACGCTTCCATCAGTTTCGAAAATCTTTGAGGTTATTTGAAGTTTGAACAGAGACGGTGATCGTGAGGTTGATGTGCCTCAAACATTGACTGAGATGGAGTCTCAACATGAAAGATAGATTGACAAAGAACCGAGTTTATGTTTTTATTTTGAGTCTAGTCTTTCCAAATTTCATGTATAAAATGTGTGTGTAGTAAATTTCACTGTCTTCACAAAACCTCAGTCATGTTATCTCCAAGAGAAATTTTAACATTAAGATCCTTCGAAATATGTAACATTTAATAATTCATTATATTTTTGCAACATCATGATATATAGTGGCCTTATTTATATCATAACTAATTCAAGAAAACACGAAAAGAAGCAAACCACTTTAAAACTTCATTACGACAATCTAAGTCAAGACTTTATTACATGTGCTAAGAGTACATTTGCACGGTGTCCATTTATTGTTTTTTCTTAGAACTAAGTTTACTATAGCTAATAGCCCAATTTTCTGTAAAAAAAAAAAAACCCATGGAAAATTAGGGTCCATTTCGTTTTTCCAGCTCTGGATATTCAAATTTATTGAGCCGGATCTAAGTATTTTAGCTTCTGCTAAAAAAAATCTATATTTGCGTTCTGTCAATGACTAGTTCCTTTGGAATAGATTAGACTTTTGTTTTTTTTAAGACTTAATTAAACCTTCAACCTCTGAAGGTAAGAAGCTAATTATCGTAGCATTTTGGATTATTTTGAGGAACCCTAATTTTAAGAAAAACATCATCAAAATCTTTACTAAAAGCAACATTCGTTTACTAAAAACTATGTGGTAACTAATCATCATCCTAAATAAACAACATTTGAAATCCATCTCTTCTCTACTATATAAACATCAATAAGCGTTTCTTATGATCCCACAGAGCCAATTCCAAATACAATTAATATATAAATAAATTTAATTAAGCTCCTAATCGGGGTTTCTTTTATAATTTATTTATTTATTTGATATATTTAGAAAACAAAAAAATAATATGGGGATGTCTAAAAGTGTCAAGGTTATTCTATCTCTCGCTCTCGTAGTGTTCTTGGCTCTTGCAGCAACCAAGACTGAGGCAAAATACATAGATTACGGCGGTATGAATCGTGGTGATCACGGTAGGCAATGTGATCGCGCGAACCCTGCCTCTTGCAAGAAGCAAGAAGCTAATCCTTATAAGAGAGGTTGCGAGATAGGCACACGTTGCCATCGCGCACCAGGTGCAAAACGTGCAAAACTGTGAATCAACCAACCAACCCAAGAGTATACAATATACATCAATACTAGTTTCCTACTTGTTAAGAGTGTGTTGACAGGCTTCTGATTGGAGTACCACTCTTGGTTATCTGTATACACACATTACATCCTCATATTCGTTTGTTAATGAGATTATTTATAGTCTATTTTTGGCTTTGTAATTGCTTGTAACCAGATGATGTTATGATCAATCATATATAAATATATTTCATTTATTATTCAATATTTTTTAACAATTTTTCGATCTATATTTGACTTTCTTATATATATTGGAGCGGATGTTAAAATGTTTTTGATTCAATTTGATTTATATTTATCATATTTTTTGGCACAGTAACATGTCAAAAATTATGGGAAAATATACAACAATTTATATTTCCGTAGGATGGAATTCGAAAAAGAAAACCCAGTATTAAAAAATAATTTGTGTTTTAGATTCATTTAGAAACATAGACTCTCATGCAAAATTCCTACCAAAAAAAAAAAAGATTCTCATTCAAAATACGAACTCTTATTAAAATATATTGAAAACTAGTGGCATTGAAAATGGTTTAAATCAACTCTGTTTCCTTATATCGTTACATAACCCAAAATAATCAGTTAAGCAGACACTGTAGATAGTATATTAGACGATCATTTGTATTCAGCTTAAACGAATTCCTACAAAAAAAATATGAAACTTCGGTTTTGGCAGAAAAATTGCGGATCCGTATTTTTGGTGTGTAAATTATAAAATCATATTTTTTGTGGAAAAATACAGAATCCATTTGCTTAATAGGTTGGGTTAACCCATTACCCATTTAACAAACAACATGTTAGGTAATGAATTAAATTATCCATTTTGACACCCCTAATCAAGATAAACACAGACACCTCTAGTCAAGATAAACACATTCATTGACACCCCTAGTCAAGAACTCTAATTAACTCTCTACTAAAACTAACATTCATTTACTAAAGTTTTTGTGGTTACAAATCATCATCCAAATATAACCAATTTTGAAAATCATCTGTCCTCTACTATATAAACAACAACTACGGCTTGTGCATAATCCCACAGAGCCAATTCCAAATACAATTAAATATATAAATAACATCAAATAAAACTCCCCATCGGGGTTTACTTTTATAATTATTTATATATTTTATTAGGGAAAAAAAAACAAGAGTAATATGGGGATGTCTAAAAGTGTCAAGGTGATTCTATCTCTAGCTCTCGTAGTGTTCTTGGCTCTTGCAGCCACCAAGATTGAGGCAGTTCCGAAAAAGTACATAGGTTACGGTGATCTGAATGGTGGAGATCATTCTAGACTTTGTGACAAAGCCCGCCCTGAATCCTGCGTTAAGGAAGTAGTGCATCATTGGACTAGAGGATGCCAAAAGAGCCACCGTTGCCGTAACGGTTGAGTCTAAAGCTGTTAATTAACCAACCCAAGAGCATATAATATACATCAAATTAGTTTTCTAATCATTGAGAATATTTTGACAGGCTTCTGAGTTGGTGTGTGTACACATGACATCCTCATATTCCCTTGTTACCTTCGATGATATTGTATCTTATCTTTGGTTATGTCATCAATTGTAACCTGATAATGTTATGATGTATCATTTATATCATATCCAACAAATATATAAACATTTTTTTATTTATTGGAAATTTAAACAATCTTTCGAGAGCTATTTTTCCACTTTCTTATGTACATGTGAGCGAATTTTAATTATTTTTATTCAGTTTGATTTATCTATACCATTTTTTGTGGCTCTCTATCAAAAGTTCAACTTATAATTGTTTGAAACATGTCAAGAAGTTTCAATATCAAAAATGCAGTTTATTCATTCTTAAGATGAATAATTGGAAAAAAAAATTGAGTTGAATTTTTTTTTGAATATCATTCAACTCATTCCTCAACGTAATATAGTAGTTGAATGAATTGAATAAATTTCTTTTATAATTTCTTCATTTTTCCATTTTTTTTAGTTGAATGGCTTAAATCAATTTTTTCAATTTATTCATCTTAATTGGTGAAAAATTAGTTAAATACTCTTTCAACTCATTCAATTTCTTATGCACACTATGGAGGCTCACATATCCCATTAGATAGTTGTGGACTTGTGGTGATAATCTCAGTATCTTCTCTTCGAGAAGTTCATTTGATGCATAGCATCATATCACATGATGGTATTTGCGTATGGAGTGTGTGCTTGTACCTTCTGTACTCGATAAATTTCAAAATTTGATTGATATATATGTTGAAGCGGAAAGATGGCTTCCGTATGAGTACTCCTCTTAGATTCAAGGCTCATCATGGGTCTTACCGTGACTGGCTGTAACTTGATTCGTGAAATTTTTACCCCTAATACTACATATGTCAAGTGTAAGATTACATTGTTAAAGTAAACAAAATAAGTGTATGATATAATTATTTATGAGAAAATTTTGTAAATAACCAAGATATTGATCAAGTTTCGGAGAATTTCACTAACATAAGTGAATGTACGAATAATGAAAAAGTATTTAGTTTTGATATAGAGATGACTGAAGACATGTTAAATAGAAATTTAAATACAATTTATTATTCTAATTTCTAAAATCAATATGTTAGAATTTTGTAAATAGAAAACTTAAGCATTGACTCGGCGTTGGATCACCACTCCACTAGCATCTAGGTTCCCGCATTTGATGTTCCCGTTCAGTTTTGATCATCTAGTATGATGTTGCTTGCTTTGAACTTTTTTAAGGTTTTGTAAATGTTGGATGGAAAAATATTAGTTTTTATTATGCATTTCAATATATTACATTGCAAAAATAAAAATAAGAAGAAACAACAGTCTTTTTTTTAATACAACATATATCTTAATATCTTATAAAAAAAATTAACAAGTAACAAGCACATGATTCAGTTACAATTGAGCTTGTTTACACCTTTCAAGGAAGAAAAATTGTATGCAGCAAAAAATTTCCAAGCACGAAAACATTTTTTGTTTTTTTTTGCGATCGTTATGTGACGAACAGAACTACTTTTGTAATTTGTAATCTCACAGGGACTAGTGAGATTAAATCCTGTTAGAGTTTTGAAGGTAAGTAAGACCGGTTACGTAATACACATATTGAATTGCTATTCGTCACTAATAAATGTTATCAGATATAACATCATTTGTAATAGACATATCTTGTCGTTTGTAACAGTATTCTTTACTAGATTAGTAGTATTCATTATAAACGTCAGTACCTAAAATTATAGATGTGCCAACATACAGTACCATGTGCATAATTATATCAATATTGGTTTTGGTATATGCTATATAATGCAAACTAATCGTTGTAAATGGTAACATTGCTTTGTAAAATGTGATACTACAACATAGTTGTACATGACATGTTATGACTAGGGTTTGTCAAAGTATATTGAATACTTGGTTTGATTAGTTATATTCCAAATCTGTTTTGAATTTTTGTTTTTTAAAAAATATATAAATTCAGTGTTTGGATATACGGTTGATAGATAGATGTGAATATGGATACTATGATTTGGGTTTGGATTCCAATTCAATATATCTCTACATGATTTCTCTTATTATATCATCATTTTGTATTTTTTTATATATGAAAAATAAATCATAACATCAATTCTATCAAATTTAATATTTGTTTGATTAAATTAAAAATTTAAAGTAAATAGTGTTTGTGTTGGGTAAAGATCCCCTTGTATACAAAATGGGTTGTTCTCGTCTCTATTCTGAGAACTTTCGCATTAGCACAAAAAATCGTCACAATCAAAACTTTCATTTTTTTCATATGATTCTAACGTTTATAGAGTCTATGACATTAAAAATCTTATTATAAATCTTACTATATATAAAGGAGAGCTTTCAAAGTTACTAATTAAAAAAATCATGACACATGTTATATCCATCGATTCAAGAGTTTGATACGTGTCAAGAATGAAAAAATATCAAAAATTATTGTAAAGAAACTAACTATACAAAAAATAATTAATTACCATTATTCGGAAAATAAAAATTCTATAAGGAAAATATACAAATTAGAGAACTTTAATGGTTCATTAATTTGTAATTACATCTATGATTTGAAAATCCTTATTGAATTTGAAATCAATACATATGGATTTTGAAATAACATGTCTTATCCATGAATTTTAATTTTTCTATTATTCACTTTCAAATCCATTCAAATCCATTAAAAATATAAAGTGGATTTTGAAATCCAACAATAAATCATTAAACGAATAACACATGATTTTAATTAGTATTTACAAATAATAGAACCAATAACACATGATTAAATTTTTTTTTTTTAAATCAATGATTGAATAACACATGATTTTACTTGGATTTCCAAATTCATTAAAATTTTTGAACCAATAAATCCCTCTTAGTATTTCTTAAAAAAGTAATCTTGCATAATTAAAAAATTTTTAATTCTAAAAGAAAAAGAATTGTAAATATTGAACTTTATATAAACAAATAGGTAGTTTCAAATTTTCTCAACAAACAACTTTTCTTCAAAATCATCATCATACATTTAACTTCATTCTATTGGTTCATTTTTATTTTATTTTAAGAACTTACTTTAGTTTAATATTATGAGGTTGTTGTAAAATCTTTTTATTTATATAAAATCTTTTTATTTAGGTTATAATCTCACGTATATGCGAGACTAATCTAGTAATAGTATAAAATAGCCATTAAAGTAGAGCGGGTATATATCTTAAACGTTTTAAATTATGATACACTAATTAAAAAATGTTTACCATTATTTACAAACTACATTACCATATTTCTAATAAAACCAAAGTTTAACTAAACTTGAAGGTAGCACTATTTTATTATAAACATTTTACCCACAAAAAAAAATTCATTAAATTATAATGATAAAAATGCTGGTTCCTTATAGTAACATCATGTGATGACTTTTTCATAGCTTTAGAAGTAGTTAACTATCTCATATAATTTTCTGTAAAGAAATTAATTAATTGCCCAAATGATGTAACTTTGTTGTACTCAAAGTTAAACCTACACCGGATGCATAACCAAATAGTCAAATAATAATATGTAATCCAAGTCGATGTAGCTATCAATCTCTTCAACACAACCAACCAATATTCAACAATTTTGTTTTTATTTTCATATGGTTATTTAATCACCTCGACTTTTTTGGCATCGATCACATCCAGAAATAATTGTTAGTTAGCACGACCGTTATTATGACTTATGAAGAATTGTTAATCTGAATATATATTTTGATGTCCTTTAGAAATATGTTTTAAAATACTTTTATTAAAAATGTTTTTAAATATTTATTATGTATAGCTTGCGGCTCATTCAAATAAAAAACAAATTGAAATACTAAGGGATGATTGAAAAAAATGACTTTAAAGACTGAACACTTTTTTTTTTCTAGATAAAGTTTTTAAAAACATATTTTAGCCAATCATATATATTTGTGGAATGAAAACATAATACTACCAAATTATTTAACGTCAGGCTAAACAAATTTTGTATAGAAGTAAGATTTATTATTAATTTTGCTAATAATTATAAACTTTATAAAATTGTTTTTTACCTATGATAGGTTGTAATCTCTTGGACTTTAATATCGTTGACGATTGAAAAATAAAAAGCTGGCATTTCATTGCTTTTTGTATTTATAATAAGAAAAATGTGTGTGTATATAGGATTCGCTTTACTGAATCTGGATCTGAAAAAGTCTAAATTGCTGTTGCTTATGATCTGGATTGTTTCAAACGAAAATTTTCTGAGTTTTCGTGTATGTATCAACCAAAATTTCAAGATAAATTACATTGATTTTTAATAAATATATAACATTTTCAGATTTTGAAAATAGCATTTTTGTAAAAAATAATGTGAATGTAAAGAGCTTTTTGCGTTTAGAATAAGATCATTTCTTTGATTTGAAAACCTAGTTTCAAGTCTCAACCATTTTAGTCATTTAGATGTTTTTACTTTTGAATAAATACACAACTACAAGCATAACAAACGCTAAAAGATAGGTCTAAATTACAAAAGGTCCTAGAAAGAGCGTGAGACGCCACTGGTTTTGTAGCTTGCCACACAAGAAAATTAATCTTCGGAGGTGGTTTATCCCTAATAGTTTTAACTCAGAATCGAACGTGTCTGATCCCATAAAAATTGGAATGTAAAAAAAAAAAGAACATGCAGAAGGAAAACATTTAAATGTAAATAAAAAGTTGATGCAACAAATTAAAGAAAGAAATAAAATAATAGAAAAACTCACATAAATAAATACATAACGATACACACTACATGTTTTTAGAAAAAATCATATACTATTATGGATGGTTTCAAAGTCATTGACTTTGAAGTTTGAACTTTTCAAGGTACGCCTACTCGCCGGTCGGCTTCTTTCACCTTCGTCTCTGTGTTTATATAAGCACTTAAACACGTATGTTATGATTGCAAAAGAATAAAACAAAATTCTTTATCCTTCTTCTTTGGAAAGGTTACTATCTAGGACTAGTTGTTCTGTGAGCTCTAATGGCGGAAAAAGTGAAAGAAAGGACATTAGAGGAAACTTCTACATGGGCCGTCGCGACGGTTTGCTTCGTCTTGCTTCTTATTTCGATTGTTATTGAGAAACTTATTCATAAAATTGGATCCGTAAGTCTCTCTTTCTGACTTCTTGATTCTCTGTTTCTTCTTCTTGCTCTGTTTCTGTGTCGGTTTAGTTCTTCTTCATCATCCCAATAGTCAAACTTGATGTCACAGATTAAAAGTAGTCCAAGTCTAAAACTGCCAAAACCCAAAAGGGTGGTTTTACAGTTTTTTGTATTTGTGTCGGTTTCATAGCATGCTCTGTTTCTGATACTAAACAAATATATGCTCTGTTTTGATTTTTCTTCTGACAGTGGTTCAAAGCGAAGAACAAAAAAGCTCTATATGAAGCTCTTGAAAAGGTGAAAGCAGGTAAATTTATTATTAATTTAAAAGATATTATAATTAATCTTCTTTAGTTTTGGTTAATTTTAAAATTAATTAACTGTTATTTTGCAGAGCTTATGCTGATGGGATTCATATCACTACTGCTTACTATTGGACAAGGATATATCTCAAATATATGCATCCCCAAGAACATCGCAGCGTCCATGCACCCTTGTAGTCCATCCGAAGAGGCAAAAAAGTACGGTAAGAAAGATGAACCAAAGGAAGACGGAGAAGATGGAGAAAACTCGCGTCGAAAGCTTCTCCAATTAGTCGATTCTTTCATTCCTCGAAGAAGTTTAGCTACCAAAGGTTATGATAAGTGTGCAGAAAAGGTAAATTCTCATTCTTTAGAAATCTTTCTTTGTAAGAGCCGTTCATCTAGACCGCTTTTTCGAATTTTGACATTCGAGTTTTCGATGTTTATCTTCCAGGGAAAAGTCGCTTTTGTATCGGCTTATGGCATGCATCAGCTGCATATATTCATTTTTGTTCTTGCGGTTTGTCATGTGATCTACTGCATTGTTACTTATGCTTTAGGCAAGACTAAGGTAACTTCTTTTACATCAATCCACATTGTGGTCACACCGGCTGTGATATTACTTTGTTTCGCTAAAAGATTGGATCTTTTTATCTAAAGATTGGATTTTGCTTTCTCTGTTATCGTAGATGAGAAGGTGGAAGAGGTGGGAAGAGGAGACGAAGACAATCGAATATCAGTATTCGCACGGTATATATATAACTTGCTAACTTGGAACGAGAAATCGATAAATTTGAAATTGAGTGTGAAGTTTAAACAAGTAACTTTCGAATAATTTAGATCCTGAGAGGTTTAGGTTCGCGAGGGATACATCTTTCGGGCGTAGACATCTGAATATCTGGAGCAAAACGACTATTACGCTGTGGATTGTTTGTTTCTTCAGACAGTTCTTTAGATCTGTAACCAAAGTTGATTACTTAACACTGAGACATGGTTTCATCATGGTAAAATATCAATCTTTTGATCTTTAGTTTTTCCATTGTGCTTAAGAACTTAATCCTCAACACAAAGATCATAATGCTTCTTCTATTACAGGCTCATTTGGCTCCTGGGAGCGATGCAAGATTCGATTTCCGAAAGTACATTCAGAGATCATTAGAGGAAGACTTCAAAACCATTGTCGAGATCAAGTATGAAACTAACAATATTTACAAACTCCATCAGTTCACTAACTAATTACGATTAATTTGATGTCTCAACTCCTTATATCTTCAGTCCTGTGATCTGGTTCATCGCCGTGTTATTCCTCCTAACAAACACAAACGGTACACTCATTTTCAAAATGCGCTCCATTGATATCTCTATAAAAGCCTTCAACAATCCAAAACTAATATATTTGCTCTGTTTTTCTTATGAACAGGATTGAATTCTTACCTCTGGTTGCCGTTCATTCCCTTTGTCGTAAGCAACGAACAAAACATTTCAAAAGAAACGTATTTGTTTTGTTTCGGTTTAAGAACTTCTGTAACAAGAATGAATGTATAAACAAACTGCAGGTGATTCTTATAGTTGGAACAAAACTTCAAGTGATAATAACAAAACTGGGACTACGAATCCAAGAGAAAGGCGACGTAGTGAAAGGCACGCCGCTTGTTCAGCCCGGTGATCATTTCTTCTGGTTCGGTCGCCCACGTTTCATTCTCTTCCTCATTCACTTGGTTCTCTTCACGGTACACATTAATCTTACTTACTGATTCTTCTCCTTACAACAATGCGGAAAATTTCTGAAAGTAACCATACCTTTTCGCCATTTGCAGAACGCGTTTCAACTGGCTTTCTTTGTCTGGAGTACGGTAAGCATGCCAAAATGCAATCACAAACATTAAACGTAATATATACCAATTCAATCATTATTTCATCAAAATCCTTTGCTATCTCTTCAGTACGAATTCGGTCTAAAGAACTGTTTCCATGAAAGCAGGGTAGATGTGATCATCAGAATTTCAATCGGGTACGTAAAAACATAAGCTTTAAACCAAATCATAGAAAGTTTGAAACTGAGAAATCATATCTTAAGACTAACAAAGTCACTCAGGTAAAACACATTAACACACACACACAAACTGAGAAATCATACCTTTTGATCTTGCAGACTTATTGTCCAGATTCTTTGCAGCTACGTTACTCTACCTCTTTACGCTCTAGTAACTCAGGTAAAACACACACACACACTTAAAGATTCTAACTTTTTGATGTTAATGAATTTTTGTGAAGATGGTTTCAAAGATACACACACAAAAACGCATAAAAACTTTAACTTTGCAATTTCAAAATCTGATTTTTCTTGTTTTGTTTTGCATTTGATTCTATGGTGAAGATGGGTTCAAAGATGAAACCAACAGTGTTCAACGAGAGAGTAGCAACAGCATTAAAAAGTTGGCATCACACAGCAAAGAAACAGATCAAACATGGAAGAACTTCAGAATCAACTACACCATTCTCTAGCAGACCAACTACACCAACACATGGTTCTTCTCCTATTCATCTCCTTCGCAATATCCCACACAAACGAAGCAGAAGCGTCGATGATAGCTTTGCGAATTCGATGTCTCCGAGAAGAAACTCTGATTTCGATTCTTGGGATCCTGAGTCTCAATACGAAACTGCTGAGACTTCGAATTCAAATCATCGTTCTCGGTTTAGAGAAGAAGAATCGGAGAAAAAGCTTGCCACTTCATCCGTTGAACTTCCTGCTCCTGGATCTGGTCACATAACACAGCATATGATTAGTAATATAAGCTTGAGAGATTTTTCGTTTAAGCGATGATTTGATATTTTCTTAATTGAATTATTAGTGATTTGTTAGTATTGTTACGTGAAAGCATGATTGATTAATGGAAAGTTTATTAATGAGTTTCTTAAGTAATATTTTAATAATTAATTAGGTTTAAAAAATTTTGTTAAGAAACTGTGATTTTTTTGTCCTACAATAGTAATTTTTTTTTTTTTTTTTTTGTGAAACACTGTAAGCACCTATGTTAACATTTGTAAACATTTACATATGATGATGTTAAAATACTGTCAGCACCTATGCCCACTATTATTTATGAAAAAAGTATTAACTGGAAGCATCTTCTTGTATAATAATTTTGGATCAAAGATGCTACATGACTCACAAGTAAGACAATCAGCATATACCGTGAACTAGCAGAGAAATGTGTTCTTAAACCACGTGCAAGATTTCCAATGGCTTGAATAGCTTCAACTACAACAGCTAAGTTCACATCCGTGATAAACTGCAATTGGAAAGATTTACAAATATTATCAAACCAAAAACCAAAAACATGCTATGATTGCAACCAGAAAACATTTTAAAAAGCATGAACTTCAAACTTCCGATTAATCAACAAGGACAGATGTTTGGAGCCTGCATCATCACCAATTAGATACTATTGCACTTACGGAGGTAAAACATACAAAGGATTATAACATAAAAAACATCATCATCATTTGTGTAATCATTTGTAAAACATTTGTAAAACACTGAAATTTTAGAGTTTTAACATCATCATCTCCACAACTTAAAGACAAAATCACAGTTCTTCAATCCCTAGAAATCGAACTACCAAGCAAGAATTCGAAACAAGGAAGCCAAGTGTTAGGTGAAGACCCTAACAAAAGATAAGCAGATCTTAAGAGAAGAGAAGAAGAGATAAGTGTCGATAGGAAGAAGAGAGAAAGAGAGATAAGATGCTGAATAATACTTGTTTAATTTCATGCCCATCCCTAAGATTAGGGATTTCCTTTAAATACAGTAGATAGTCACTAAACCGACAACGTAATACTTAAACGACATAGTTTTTATTATTGCAATAACTTGAAACCCTCTAGTAGAACTAGCGGTTCTTACTCCTTGACTCCATGCTTAGCCACATTTGCTTCCTTTGTCTCTTCTCTACTGTCGGGTCCTTCTTCCTTTGGTTCTTGCCTTCTTCTTCATGAACGCCACAGACACCCTAAGCCTATCAATACTCCCCCGCAGAAGACCGACCTTGTCCTCAAGGTCAAAATCAGGAAACTGTTGTATCAATGTTGATAAGGGCTCCCAAGTAGATTCAATTGACGGTAATCCTTTCCATTACCAAGACCTCTGTTTCAGTGCCAGCACTGTTTCTGCGGATATCCAGCAGTGTGTCCGGTTCAGTTGCCCATTCCAAAGAAGGTGTGAGAATGGCAGGCAACTCCTGAGGACTATAGGCTGTCGGAACTGCCCTTTTTAGCTGTGAAATGTGAAAAACCGGGTGAATGTTGTTGTGAGCTGGGAGGTTCAACTTGTAGGCTACACGTCCAATCCTCTTTGAGATTTGATATGGACCGAAATACCTCTGTGCTAACTTCTCATTCCTCCTATGCACCAGTGAATTTTGTCTGTAGGGTCGCAGCTTTAAGTAAACCCAGTCCCCTTCTTCATACTCTACTAGGCGCCTGTGTTTATTAGCTTCTTTCTGCATTATGTTCTGAGCCAGCTCAATGTTCTCCCTCAATTCTACCAATAAACTGTCCCTGTCTTTAAGCAACTCCTCGACATTGGCGTTTGCTGTTGGGGTATCACCATAACGCAGTAACTTAGGAGGGGCTCTGCCGTACACTGCAAAGAAAGGGGTGTTCTTGATGGCCGAGTGGTAGGAAGAGTTGTACCAGAACTCAGCCCAAGGTAGCCACTGAGCCCAAGATGAAGGTCTTCTGCTTGTGAAGCACCTTAGGTAGGTTTCTAAGCATTTGTTGACCACCTCCGTTTGTCCATCTGTTTGGGGGTGGTAAGCTGTGCTTTTGTTTAGAGAGGTTCCCTGGATTTTGAATAACTCGGACCAGAAGTTGCTGAGAAAAACTCGGTCTCTATCGGACACCAAGGTCTCGGGAAAACCATGCAATTTCACGACTTCTCTTATAAATGCTTCAGCTACTGTCTTGGCGGTGAAGGGATGCTTAAGAGCTATAAAATGGCTGTACTTACTCAGCCGGTCCACCACTACCAATATGGAGTTGAACCCTCGGGATTTAGGCAATCCTTCCACCAAGTCTAGACTAACATCTGACCAAACCTGTTTTGGTATAGGCAAGGGAGAAAGAAGTCCAGCAGGAGAAAGAGTGGAGTATTTGTTTTCTTGACAAACCTGGCAGCTGGTGATGTATTTGATAACATCCTTCCTCATACCCCGCCAGGTCACCTCCATTGCTAACCTCTTGTAAGTCTTGAGGGCTCCCTCGTGCCCTTCGATTGCACTACTTTGGAACTGTTCCATTAATGTTGGAATGAAGGGAGATCCTGTGGGGATGACTACACAACCATTTTTATACAACAACCCTTTTTCGACGTGGTAGTCTGAGGAGTTAGTGTCACCTGCTTCTAACCCCGTAAGAACCTGCCCTAACTCCTTATCAACTAGAATTTGGCGCCTCAACTCCTCCTTCTCCAAATTCAAAGGGAGAGATAGCTGGGAAAGAGTTTCTACCTGAGGTCTCCTTGATAAAGCATCTGCCACTCGATTTTCAACCCCAGGCTTGTATTCAATTCGGTATGAGAGCCCTATCAACTTAGCTGCCCATCTCTGCTGCACTGTGGACACTGCTTTCTGATCTAGTAAGTGCCTCAGGCTTCTCTGGTCTGTCTTAATCACAAACTCCTTGCCAACCAAATAATGTTTCCATTTCACCACAGCCTTAACAATAGCAAGTAGTTCCCTCTCATAAACTGATTTAATCCTTCCTTGAGAAGAGAAGGCTTGGCTAAGAAAAGCTATAGGTCGCCGGTTCTGTGATAAAACTGCTCCTATCCCAGCCCCAGATGCGTCCGTTTCCACAGTAAATTCTTGACTGAAATCAGGTAGTACCAGTACGGGCATGCTTGTGACAGGCTCTTTTAAAGCCTGAAATGAAGAAGTGGCTTCTAAGGACCAAACAAACCCATTTTTCTTCAACAGATCTGTCAAAGGACGAGCAATCTGTCCATAGTTCCTGATGAATCTGCGGTAGTAGCCAGTAAGTCCCAAGAATCCCCTTAGCTCTGTCACAGACTTAGGCTCAGGCCATGCTACCATTACCTCCACCTTTTCAGGATCTGCCGCCACCCCCTTCTCAGAAATGATGTGCCCTAAGTATGCGACTTTTGTGTTTCCAAAGGAGCATTTCTTGGGGTTTTCGTAAAACTGGTGCCTCTGCATCAACTGTAACACCAACTCCAGATGCCTCAAGTGAAGCTGTATGTCAGAGCTGTAAACTAAGATGTCGTCAAAGAAGACCAGGACGAACCTTCTTAAGTAGGGCCTAAACATGTCGTTCATGATACTCTGGAAGGTGGAGGGAGCATTAGTGAGCCCAAAAGGCATCACTAGAAGCTCATAGTGCCCTTGGTGGGTTTTAAAAGCTGTTTTCTCAACATCACTGCTTTTCATGCGTATCTGATGGTAACCTGACTTCAAATCCAGTTTGGAGAATATAGTTGCCCCATTCAGCTCATCAAGGAGTTCCTCTATAACCGGAATTGGGTACCTATCTGGAATTGTTGCCTTGTTGAGAGCCCTGTAGTCTACACAGAATCTCCAGCCCCCATCCTTCTTCTTTACCAACAACACAGGGCTAGAGAATGGGCTTACACTAGGTCTGATGATTCTAGCTTCCAACATCTCCTGAATCAACCTTTCTATCTCATTTTTCTGAATGAAAGAGTAGCGGTAGGGACGCTGGTTAACAGGAGCTGTACTTTCGTGTAAGGTGATGGAGTGCTCACGATTTCGCTTAGGGGGAAGTTGTTGTGGCATCTCAAACACACTTTTGTACTGGTCCACTATTCGTGTCACTTCAGACATCTGAACATGCTTCTTGGCAGGTTGTTCTGGACTCTCAAACAATGTCGTTAATTCCAATAGGTATACCTCTCCATGTTTCTTAATGACCCTCTCCATTGAGTTAAGTGAAATTTGTTCCTTGCTTAGGGAAGGATCCCCGAGTAGAGTAACCCATTGAGCCCCAATCTTCCAGCTCAAGGTCCTCTCTTTCCAGTTAATCTTAGTATTCCCAAGAGTAGCCAACCAAGAATAACCCAACACCACGTCTGGAGTTCCCAACTCAAATAAGAGAAATTCCTCCATAATCTCCACTCCTTGTATGTTGAGCAATAGCCCTGCACATTTCCCTTTACCTTTAATCACTTGTCCTCCTCCGACTCTCACTCCGAACCCCCTGGTCTCTGTGATAGGCAACTGCATTTCCCTCACTAACTGTTCAGATATGAAATTACTAGTGGCTCTCGAGTCTATAAGCACCACTACATCCCTGTCACAGATTTTACCCATCATCTTCATTGATCTCTCTGCAGTAAACCCGACCATGGAGCTTAAGGACAATGTCTCTAACTCTTGAACCTCCTCATTTTCAACAGTGACAACCTGCTCTGGTTGCATATCTCCCTCACAGTCCCCATCTTGTTCCTCATCTTCTCCCACTTCTAAACTTTTGAACTTCTGTTTGCATCTATGCCCTGGAAACCATCTATCACCACAATTCCTACATGGATTTGTATTCTTTCCTTCCCCATTAGTGTTCACCTTCCTACCATCCTTATTCACATCATAAGATTTCTTGACCTGGGAGTAATCAGATATCCTCGCAGCTCCTTGACTCTGAATTCCTGAAACCACCGAAGTGTTACGGTTGAAGGGCCTGACCTGATAGCTTGAGTTCTCGTTCTCCTGTGACTCAATGAGGCGTGCTATCTCCACAATATCGTTCATACCAATGGGCCGACAACGTACGACCTGGTCTCTCAGACTCTTTTTCAACCCTTTTAGAAAGGCTGATTCTAGCACATCATCGGATACATGAGGTAGTTCCACAGACAGTTCTTCAAACCTATCTCTGTACTCATCAACGCTTCCTTTTTGTGTAATGCTTAACAAGTGGTCCACCGAAGAGCTTCCTCGGCTAGGTCGGAACCTGAGCTTAAACTTTTCCTTAAACTCTTTCCAAGTCCCTATCCTTTCACATTCCTGTGATATCCTCCACCAAGTGACCGATGTACCTGTCAAGCAAGCTAGGGCCAGATCTATTTTCTCAGCTTTCTGCGTATGATTCATAGCAAAACATTTTTCCACACGAAAAAGCCAATCCTCGGGGTTGTGGCCTTCATACAAGGGTAGGTCCATGGTTTTATTCGAAAAGTCTGACCTTGGCCTTGGAGATTCGACCCTAGGTTCCCTGGACTGTGAAGGTTGCCTTATCTCAAACGGAGGTGAGGGCAGTATTCCTTCTCTAGGAGCTCGATTGGTTCCTGTTGCCGTAGAAGCCGATTGCTGAAACTGTACCACAGAACTGGGGCTAGAGAAACCCGGTGGCGTCGATTCTCTGGTATTACCATAGATTTGGTTCCTCAAAATCGAGCTGACAGCTTCCTTAAGCCACGCCATATCTTTATCCAACCTTTCAACCTTCTGTTCTAAAGCTGACGCCGGCGGCGTCTCTGTTTTCTCGAGCTCAGGAGAACCGATTCGTGGTTCTGAAGCGACGGCAGTTGTGGGTAGAGGAGCCATCGTCAACTCTCAATGAAAGCACCAATTTGTTAGGTGAAGACCCTAACAAAAGATAAGCAGATCTTAAGAGAAGAGAAGAAGAGATAAGTGTCGATAGGAAGAAGAGAGAAAGAGAGATAAGATGCTGAATAATACTTGTTTAATTTCATGCCCATCCCTAAGATTAGGGATTTCCTTTAAATACAGTAGATAGTCACTAAACCGACAACGTAATACTTAAACGACATAGTTTTTATTATTGCAATAACTTGAAACCCTCTAGTAGAACTAGCGGTTCTTACTCCTTGACTCCATGCTTAGCCACATTTGCTTCCTTTGTCTCTTCTCCACTGTCGGGTCCTTCTTCCTTTGGTTCTTGCCTTCTTCTTCATGAACGCCACAGGCACCCTAAGCCTATCACCAAGTCCTAGTCAAAGCTTTCCCTTAAAAAGCTCCTAATTCTGGATTGTATTAATTGTGCTTCAACATAGCAACTTCAAATTGCTTTAGCAATTGGAACGATGAGTGTAAAATCTCATTGCAACTCATCATAGAACTAACAAGCACGACTATACCTATGTGAACCAATCTACGTACCGACAAAGCAATGCTTCCAATGAAAGGATTGGAATAGGGTCATATATACTCCAAAAGTACGCTAAGAAACAAATGTCAATCCTTACAAACAGATGACCTAGAACCAACGACAGAGGAAGATGAAACCAGATTATGTCTTATACATCAGAATTTCTTCACCAACAAGAGACCAGTGATTATGAAATGAAAGACACACAAGCAAGGAGCAAGGTTATGAACGATCACACATCAAGGATTCCCACATTCAGATCATCAACCAAGTTTGGGAGCGCAAACAAAGACAATCTACAAAATTGATTCAATAATCAAATCCCAAATCAAGCATAAATAAATAAGCTTCACAAATCACAACCATATCCGTTTACACATAAACATTTGAAGAAGATGTCAAATCAAACACCAAATCTTGCATATACATCAAAAGGTCTGATCTTTTCCATATCATCATACATCGGAGATACATTACTACAAGACCCACATCACCGATTAATATAAACCCCAAAACAAAAAAAGATTACCGGAGGAGGCAAAAGGAGGTTAAACGATGTCGTCTTCGGTTGTGGGACTCTTCGCTGTCGTCGTCATCGTCAGAGGTAGATAGGTTAACGCAGGAGCAACGCTCGAGGGATGCGAAGAAGGCGGAAATGACGGTGGTGCTAACCCAACTCGCCGCTTGATCGAGCTTTTCGAGGGAAGGCGTGCTCAGATTTGAGGCGGCGGAGGCGGTGAAATTGATGCTGGTGCTGTTATCCATGACTTCTCGATTCGATTGGAATCTTATCACACGAGGAAACTAGAGAAGAATCGGTTCTTAAAATCGTTTTTTAAGAATCGGTTCTTAGTGTTTTATTTTATTTTCATTTAATTTAATCAGGTTTAATGTTAAGAAACTTAGTTAAGAACCCCCGTTAACTAAGAAACTTAGTTAAGAAACTTGTACATGTTCAACATTATTATACTAATATATTTGTTAATATTTTAAGCTTCTTATACATATTCTTATCATTTGGCATTTTGATGATGATGGAAGCACTCTGCTTTGGTCACTCTTCTCTAAGACTCTGAGTCTCTGTAATCTAATTTCTTAATAAAAAAAGTCTGATGTTTTAGATTTTGTGATTATGGAGATTCATGGGAAGTTGGTGAAGAGTGGGTTCTTGGATTTGTTCGCCATGACGGGGGTTGAAGTTTTATGGAAGATGTGTTGGTAGTGGTAGAAAGCATGCGAGGTGTTTGATAAAATGTCTGAGTGAAACTTTGTTTCCCCAAGCACAATGGTTTTTGGGTTTAGATGTAGATTGGATTTGGGAGGATAGAATTAGAATGTGCAAGGGGAACTGATGCCTGGGCTTATAACCATTGTTTCTGTTTTGTCTTCTGTCTTTGATTTGCGAATTTGTTTGTCATCTCTTTGACAGATTTTCTTCGCACTCTCATCATATTTTCTTGATCAATTCTTCTCCCTTGCAGGAAACACTTCAGCCTTGTGCTTGACCTCTATCTTCTGCAAGTCTGGTCCGTGAACTCTTGTCACGTCTTCGTAGGCGCTCTGCAGTGGCGGACCCAGCCCAAAAAATTAATGGGTGCAAAACTTTACATATAAAAGAATTGGCAGTTCTCTTTACCCACTTCTTTACCAGCTGAACCATATTCAAACTCTCCCACAAAGTTAACGAATCTCTCCGTAGCTAGTAAGACCTTATCCATCTTTTCATGGAGAGCTTTGATCTCCTTGCTTCTCTGATCTTCCCCACTTCCTCGTGGTGCTCTGTCATAATCCTCGCCATATTCCATTGCTCTGAGCTAAGTTCTCGATCAGCTGCATTCCTTCTTCCACGTTCTTTCCCAAGAAATTCCCATTACTCGCAGTGTCAAGCAACATTCTTATCTTGGGCATAACTCTTCTATACAATGTACTCAGCAAAGATTCGTCAGAAAACCCATGGAGGGCACTTGTTCGTGTACCCTTGAAACGTTCCCAAGCTTCGCTGAAGCTCTCGTTGTTCTTTTGAGCAAAGCTAGATATGTCGTTTCTAAGCTTAGCCGTTCTTGAGGTTGAGAAGAATTTTTCCAAGAACTTTCTCTTGCAATCATCCCATGTGGTGATGGATCTAGTAGGTAAGCTCTTCGCCCACAGCTTCGGCTTATCCCCTAAAGAGAAAGGGAATAATCTCAGCTTAAACGCATCCTCAGAGATGCCGTTTATCTTTGTCAGCCCGCACACGTCATTGAAGTTGTCTAGATGATCTAGAGGATCTTCAACTGCTAGCCCATGAAATTTGTTCCCCTGAACCATGTTGATCAAGCTAGCTTTTATCTCAAAATTGTTGTTCTCAACCGGCGGTGCATGAATATCGCTGCGGTTGCCGTGTGCTTGAGGTGCGTCAAACGCTCCTATCACCCTCGTGGTCTGGCTGCGTGGACTGGCGGGTTTATATCAGCCCTGGCCCAAACATTCGAGAAGCCTTAGGGCGACTTATAAGAAAGGGCCTTTTCAAACACGTTGAAAAAACAAAATTCTTCGTATTTAATTAAACTTTGAGCTTCACGTCTTCAGCTTCAGTACTCCTTTCATGCGCAATATATCATGCCTCCTTCTCTAGTTGGATCTAGAAAAAAAAAAACAGAATCCAATAGTTATTCGACGCAGAAACAAATTCAAACAGAATCCAAACAGAATCAAACAGAAACAACGAAACGATTTTTACGAACTTTATTCGACGCAAAATCATGAATGACACTTTCAAAATCGATGCTTTCTAACAAATTCTTTTCAATGCATAGAATGGCTAGACCATTCAACCTTTGTTGAGACATAGAGGATCTCATATAATTTTTCAACAATTTAGTTTAGAGAAACTTCTCTCGGCCGATGCACAATCATCTACAATAAGAAACTCTAAAAAGTACTCTTCTATTTTCACTTTTTTATCTAACATCCTTACGCACCGAACTATTAAAGTCATTTGTTCTTGATGGCTCACATCCGGAGTACAATCAAGAATGATGGAAAAATATTTGGCTTCTCTAATGACTTTCTCTATAGAAACTTGAACTTTATGAGCTAAAAGAGAAATCAATTCATTTTGAATTTTATGACCAAGATAATGATTATGTATTTCACGAGTATGAATGCGCCTAATATGATCTTGCATTACTATATCAAATTCAGCTATAGATTCAATCATGCCTAAGAAATTACCATTACTACTTTGGTAAAGTTTTTCATTTGACCCACGAAAAGCTAAATTTTGTTTAGCAAGACACTTCACAACCGCAATAATTCGAATCAAAACTAACCTCCACCGTTCTTTCTCTTTAATTACTTCTTTTTGTAATTCATTATCGATATGTTTAATTTTCTCAAATCTAACATGCACTCATTCCAAGTTTTCATGTAGCCATATGTTCTCTACTTTTCTCATGATTTTTAAGTCTCCTCACTAAGATGCTTCCAATCATTTAATCCATCATTTGCTAAACCATGTAAGTTACCACGAGATTTAAACAACTTGCAACAAAAACAATAAACTCTATTCACATGCTTCGAATAAACTAACCATTTTCTATCACAAGTTTCTCCATTACTCAATTTTCTAGAATAATAATCATATGAGAAATGCCTATAGTTCTTATCAGAGGAAAAACTAAATTTAATTCTCTTTTAGGCCCCACTTTAAGTAATATGTCTCTCATTTTATTATCAAGATTTTCCCAATATCTAGGATCAAAAATATCAAAACGCAAATTTGACACATTATTATGCTCATTCAACTAATAGGATCATTATCAACACTCAAACACAAAATTTTCTTGTTCATGAACATTCAAAGTTTCACGTATAGATGCATTTGAACATTATCATGCTCACTCAATTGACTAGGACCATCATCAATACCATTCACATTTTCAGGTTTTTGAGAAACATTAACACCTACTTTTTTTAACAAATTTATCTAAAGCACCTCTTTGAGATTGAATAAATAACTCATCACTTTTTCTTTTTTTTTCTTTTATCATTTCCAGACAAAACATGATCAAAGTTAATTTAAATTGAAGAAATTCACCTGGATAAATAAAGGTGATGACGATTGCAGGTGACAAGCAATTTGACAATGCGAAACAAAGCAAAGGACACATACAACAAAATTAAACAATTCATAACTCATAAGAAACACAATCACTAAGCAATATAAAAATTTAGTAGAAGATACTTCACAAAGAAATATTAAATTACTCAAACAAATACAATTTTATAAATCAAACAAAAGAAAACTTACTCTGAAATTTTTGCAAATCTGAATTCTGAATCTCCAATCTGAATTTTTGCAAATCTCTCGTATCAATGGTTTAATATGGTAATGAGAAAATTATTTAACGAAAAAAAATCAGAAGGAAAGAAAGAATATTTGTGTAAGACATAAGACCAAAAATTTGATAACGCGTTGCGTGGGAGAAATGGAGAAAGAAAGGAGCGCAGGAAAGCAAAGCGGGCCGAAACAAAAAAATGACAGCGAGGAAAGAGTGTGTAACAATGAAGTGATTAATGATACATTAAATGATCCAACTAAGTAGTCAAATTTTGTTCCTTTTAATCTAAACACACCTTATCCACAGCATCGCACGTCACGCCAACAAGCCGACGAGTTAAATGAAGAGATATATTTGGGCCTTTTTATTGGTGGACTTAGGGCGATCTGCACCTTCCGCACAGCCACGTTTTGGGCAAGGGGCTGGTCTATATGATCCTTCCGCTCACCTGAACTCTCTCAACGTATTGGAGAATTATACTCCCATATTCAACCCAAAGTGTTTGTGCAAGTCTCTCTCTCTCTCTCTCTCTTACAGTCGAGTGTTGGCTCGTTCTAGTCTCCGTATGGTCAGGAACCAACTCAACCAAGTTTTGTTTGTCCTTGGCTTTCTCAGGTTCATACACCTTCAAGAAAGAAAAAGAATAGAACACGGTTAGATGGTAGGGAAAAAAAAAAAAAAAATTTAGACTCGAGAATCAAATCCTAATGGCTATTCTATTGCCTTCCCCCGGCAATGGCGCCAAATTGATTGCAAGAGTTTTCGGCTCTTGTGCACAATTAAACCTATTGTGCTCTAATACCTCAATCCTAAAGGTATGTCGTATGATAGCACTTAAGGTATCGAATCCACAGGGAAGGAAAAGATAACACACTAAGAATAACAGAAAACTAATAAAGCTAAATCGATAGATGTTTTTGGTTTTTGGTTTTTATGTTGTAAATGTAAAATGAAACTAAATAAGAAACTAAATGCTTAATACTTAAACAAGTAAATCAGACTTAAGAAAATTGAAAACATAAACGAAATGCAAGAAACATAAAAACGCAAGTGCAAACTGAAATGAAGCTAACAATGCAAGGCAAACTAAACAACTTAAAGCGGTTTAATTCAAAATGGCTAAACAGTATGGAA